>JAVTVY010015355.1:0-68796 GCA_036873755.1 Hanleya hanleyi
GATATCAACACACCTCTGTTACGGGTGGTGCCCATTAAAAAGTTGTATGGAGATCAAGTCACTCACAGTTTCACCCACATGCTCTTCCTGCCTGTACGACAAACCCACATCAACACGATCACGGTGGATATAAGAGATGACACGGGACGACCGGTGGCATTCGAACGCGGGAAAGTGGTGGTGACACTTCATTTTCGACAAGCACGTACTCCCCACTTTGCATAATGAAGGTGCCTTACGAGTGCGATGCACGCAGCTATATGGACTATTATGCCCAACAGGCCGGGGGTGGCTTTCCGGTGTTTAGTGGTGCACGCATGCAACGTGGACATGGACTGGGGAATATACTCGGCAGCATCTTCAAAACGTTCCTGCCCTTGGTGACGCGTGGGGTGAAAGCAATCGGCAAACAAGCGGTACGCAGTGGACTGCAAGTGGCCGGTGATGTGATGGGAGGTACAGCACCCAAAGAAGCCTTGAAACGGCGGGCCAAAGAAGCGGGAGGCGTCTTGGTGGCCAAAGCACAACGCACCGTAGGGAATAAAAGAGCTGCCCCACCGAGACCACGCACCAGTCGACGACCGACCCAGCGACGACGCACATCGAAGAAGAAGACTCGGGATATCTTTTCTTAAAACATGTCCTTGATCCACGCCGAGTCCTGCCCCTCCACCAACAGTGAATTTGATTTGTGGACCGTGCCGCCCACACAGACCAGTGCCGAACAAGGATTATGGGTGGAGCATCTGCCGCTGTCCAGCATCAACGCAACAGGACCCATCGAGTTCACCATCAGTAATGCGGATACGACCTATGTGGATTTAGCCCATACTTACTTGTATGTGAAAGCCAAGATCGTCAGTGGAGATGGCACCAGAATCGTCGACCAAGCAACGGTGGGCCCGACGAATCTCTGGCTGCACTCGATGTTTCAACAGGTGGATATATTTCTCAGCGAAAAAACTCATCAGTGACCCGACCAACACGTACCCCTATCGAGCCTACATCGAGACGCTGTTGTCGCATGGGCGAGAGGCTAAAAAATCTCAACTGACAGCCGCTTTATTCTACCAGGACAAAGCCGAGCACATGGGCGCAGAGAACGACAATACGGGATATAGCAAACGGAAGGCTTTGACCGCGAAGGGCGTCTCGGTGGATATGATCGGTCGACTGCACGCAGATATGTTCATGCAAGACCGATACCTCTTGAACAAGGTTCCCATCAAAATCCGACTGATACGGGCGCCTCCGACCTTCGCCTTGATGGCCACTAACGTAGAGGCGCATGTAGCTGACTATAAGATTGTCATCGAAGACGCAGTCCTGTATGTCCGAAAATTGAAACCGAATCCAGCCGTTCAATTGGGACACATGAAAGCCTTGGAAACAAAACCAGCCCAGTACCCTATCCGACGTGTGCAAACCAAAGTGTTCCCTGTGTCTGCTGGAAATATGAGCGCCAACAAAGACAACCTGTTCCTGGGGGAACTACCCAAGCGATTGATCCTGGCCTGTGTGGAAAATACCAGTTTCAGTGGAGCCTACCCAGAGAATCCGTTTGACTTTAAACATTTCGGCATCAATTTTGTGGCCCTGCATGTGGATGGACAACAGGTTCCAGCCACGGCCTTAACCCCGAACTTTGGGCGCGCGAATTTCATTCGAGCCTATCAGAGCCTGTTTACAGCCACCGGTCAAATCAACCAGGACGAAGGGAATTTCATCAGTCGGGAGGACTACGCGAACGGATACACGTTGTTCTGTTTCGATCTGACCCCCACCTTAGAGAACGACCATCAGCTGGCCCTGTCCAAGCAAGGCAACTTACGGTTGGAAATCCACTTTGCACGAGCCCTGGCGACCACCGTCAATGTGATCTGCTACGCCGAGTTTGACAAACATCATTCAAGTGGACAAGGCGCGCAACGTCCTGTGTGACTTCTCCACCTAAAATGGATACAGACCAGATAACCACCGTGCTGGAGAATGACCCAGAGACACGTAGGGTCTTTCAAGGGGTGTTCGCCCGAGATGTGTTCCCATTAGACCGTATGTATCCTGCTGCTTACGTTCTCAACACGGACCTGATGGAGCGACCCGGTGAACATTGGGTGGCCGTGTACTTGACAGAACAGCAGGGCGAATACTTTGACCCGTACGGCCTGCCACCCCTCCATCCCGATTTAACAGACTTCATGGATCAAGGCACAGAGACGTGGTGTTTTGAACAGTCAAACGTTGCAAAGCCTGACCAGTGGTGTGTGCGGACAATATTGCTTGTTTTACCTGTACCATCGATGCCGGGGAAGACCCTTATCTACCATCGTACAGATGTTTGACGAGTACCCCAAGGTCGAGGACCGCGATGTACTCGTATATGACTGGGCCGCCCATCATTTCAATGTACAAGCCCTGTTCTGGGCTTGAATTCTTTCAATGTACACACGCCCGCTGTTCTGGGCTTAAGTTTAAAAGCCCCCTGTTCTGGGCTTCAGTTTACAAGCCCCTCTGTTCTGGGCTTCAGTTAATTACAAGCCCCTTGTTCTGGGCTTGAGTTTTCACGTGGTTGTTCTCACGTTGTTGTTGTTACTGAATAAAAAACAAAATGAGATCTCACCAAAAACCCCTGTCTTGTGTGTTTTATTCATAATGCATCAATGCCCAATGTGGAGATTCAGTGAAACTGAAATCAGTGGTGTAGGATGGGGCCAAAATGTAACCCATCAAGGTTAGAATGCAAGAGCACTATAGTAAAAATAGAGAGCCAATGAAATCAGCCCACAGACCAAGTACGTGTTTTTGGTCTAGGTTTGGAGCGGGCATTTCATTGAGGTACGTGTATACGGTGAGTGAAGAGACTCGTCCAACACGTATAGATGAAGTTGATGACTATAAGTTCTATGTTGTCGATTTAACCTCTCCCTACATTGACGCGCGCGCGCGCGCTGCGGCCGGAGAACCCGCGCGCGCTGCGGGGGGCGCCGGGGCGGGGGCAGGAAAACACCCCGGAGGGTTGAACGTTGGAACTCTTCTGGGTTTGGAGGTAGTTTTAGTGAAAACCGGAAGTGACATGGGACCCACACAGGGTCCAGTTTTCGACACTAGATGACCACATCCCGACAAAAATGGCCAGTTTTCGACACCGGATGTGCCGCCATCTTGAACATACGTGCCGCCATCTTGGATATGTCCCATAATGCACCGGGTCAAAATACTCGCTTCTGATTGGACGAGTGCTGTGTGACGGATTTGAAATACTCGCTTCTGATTGGACGAGAGCTCCGCATTGCATCTGCGCATGCGCACAATGATATTCCTACCGCACACCCAACCCATCAGATGCCCCTTCACCTAGGCTTCACTTTGATACCTCACTCGACCCCATTGGATCATTAGGGACTCCCCTACATCCCAAAACGTCTATGCGCATGCGCAGAATCGTGACAACGCCCGAGCCGCTAGTCCAGTCAGATGCCCCTTCACATAAGCTTCACTTGGATACCTCACTCGACCCCATCGGACCATGAGTAGCTCCCCTAGCTCCCAACACGTCTATTTCCATACCCTTGGGCCACCGCGCATGCGCAGAAGGCCGATATTTCAACCCCACACCCAGCCCATCAGATGCCCCTTCACATAAGCTTCACTTTGATACGTCACTCGACCCCATTGGACCATGAGTAGCTCCCCTAGCTCCAACACGGCTATTTTCATACCCTTGGGCCACCACGCATGCGCAGATTGGTGACAACGCCCAAGCCGCTAGTCCAGTCAGATGCCCCTTCACATAAGCTTCACTTTGATACCTCACTCGACTCCATCGGACCAGTAGTAACTCCCCTAGACTCCAACACGGCTATTTCCATACCCTTGGGCCACCGCGCATGCGCAGAATGACGCTAGTTCAACCCCACACCCAGCCCATCAGATACCCCCTCACATAGGCTTCACATTGATACATCACTCGACCCCACTGGACCAGTAGTAACTCCCCTAGCTCCAAAACGGCTATTTCCATATCCTTGGTCCACACGAGTTGTCTCCCTTGCGTCAATGTGTGCAGATGGCGCTATGATCGACGCCGTGATGTGGAAAGGGCGTCCCCACACCATCCTGGAGCCGCCATTTTGTTTGTTGATTTTCTGCGGAGATACACGGGACAATAAACGCTCGACCCTAGGGTGGTACAGATGCTAGACTGATCCTATTAACATGGTACAACACCTATAGATTATGTTTATTACTAGGACGTCAGCGAAATCCTAGTACCCATCCTCCGCATGGCAGAACTGTACAACGCAGAACAAGTCAGGACATGCCTTGATCTCTCACTCGATGCCGCCATTGGAACCCACCAGTTTGGGAGTCAATGGCGGCATGGGGAAAAACCCCAGACAAACAAGTCTATACATGTCCAAAGGTCACGCCTCATTCACACCAACCGATAAGCTTCACTTTCATACCTCACTCGACCCCATCGGACCATGCAGCGTATTTCCAGTCTAGGGACTACTTTTTCTCCGCGGAGGCAGACCGCATCACCGCCAGGACCACATCACCGTGGAGGAATACATCCAGTCAAATTTTACTCGCTTCTGATTGGACGAGAGCCGCCCCGTGACCGCCCCCAATATGCAAATTTCTGAGGTCAAATTTTACTCGCTTCTGATTGGCTGTCACCTCCTCGTTTCCTCCTCAATTATGCAAATTTCTGAGGTCAACGGACATCAATTTCACGGCTATATACTACTTGCCGACATACTGACTGCGTCACATGCCTTCACAGAATAGTCTTCTGGTTAACCTATTCTTAAGCACATACCAAGAATCTAACGATTCGTGATATGTGTTGTATCTCAGGTACGCTTTTATTGTACCTGTTCATGTGGCAACTTGGATGATATGACCACACGGCCCCTAGCACCGGCATAAGCGGTATTAGATACAAATCTAGAGAGCTATGATGGAAATGCTCTGACAACTCGTATACTGGTAATTGGTGAGCTGTTTCGCTGTGACAACTCGTACATTGGAGATTGATGAGCTGTATCGTCGTCAGATGTAAATGACGGCAATTAACACAAAAGACTAGTCTGTAAGGCCCGATGTCGACCCAGCATCAACTTCCCACAAATGCCAACATATATCAAAGACCAAAAGGTCTGTACAGGGGGCGGGCCTCGGGGACGAAACGTCCACCAGCAGAATCTCGCCATATACAGGCCCATATATATTTGGATGTTCTGAAATGGGTTACTAGCTTGTTGGGCTCAACAAAGAGTGAATGTCATGTTTGTAAGTTGGTGCTCTCAGAAACGCTAATTTTGTGCAATTTTAGAGATTACACTTTATTTAATAAAAAACAGAATCGGGAGACTGTCAGATTTGGTAGTATTCCAAAGGGGAACACACAGACCAAGAAATTGTAAATCGAATGCAAGATATGTCTAACCTATGATGAAATCTCTCCCCTCCTCATGTCAGGTACGTTAATTTATGGTACCTCTTGCGATTTTTAGCCGATATCAAACGTAACTTTTCCAGACAAGTATTCTGTTATCAGGTACACACGTTATCCGAATATTCACAGCTAACTTCGAGAATTATCTCACGTTCTTGGGTTTGTCTAAAAGTGAGTATATAGCCACAGAGCCAGGTAATACAACAAAAAAGAATAATCAAAGGAGAAAAAACATGTGACTAATGTTTACACTGAACGATAGATCAATCTCCCCTGTATCCAAAAATGTAACCAAGTATTTTTTTGCGATTTTTTACCGCCGATCTGCTCATATCGAAACATAAAAAACTGGAGCCTGTGGACAGATTCATAAGTGCCGCCACTACAAGGGCTTGCATCTATTTAAACCAATCAGAAATGCTGAAAACATATTGTGCGCATCGTTGCGTCACGTCAGCCGGGCTCATACTCACTTCCGCCCTGTACGTTAAAGTATGAGAAGCTCTCGGGACTGCAGGTTATATTTTGTATTCTGTTATAATTTGATAGTGGTAGTGTGGCGAGGCTCGAGTGACGTCACACGCTTGGACGATAATCAAATTGAACGCCGATTTAATCGAGTGGAAAAAATCGCAAAAAAATATTTGGTAACATCTTTGGATACTGGGGCGATAGATCTTTCATTCAGTGTATACATTAGTCACATGTTTTCTTCTTCTTTAATCTCAAAGTAGTCAGTAGTGAGTTTATCTGGCGACTGAAGCACCGGCAACTAGGTCTCTGGTTATATTGTAATGTCAGGAGACTTATTAGATCAGTGCTGACATGATTCAGTTCATTTTGGGCTAGATAGGGACATCAACCTGAGTACCTCTTCTCGTCTTTTACCATCATTTTCGATCGTGTTATAGCGTTTCAACGACGCAGCTCAGGATGTAAATCCACTGAATTCTGAAATAATCGAATCCATTCAGCACGTCAAAATTTGTCTTGATTGCAAAGGTGAGAGGGATGGTACAAACAGCCGAGAGTATTCAACCGAGATTCGCACCTAATTAAATGACCCAGGCGGGTCATCGAGTGGAATCTTCCAAACTAAAGCCAAACTGTGAATAATTCAACTAGCGGTACTCAATTTAGCTGCGTAGGCCTTGCCGTTGTTCCATATTCTAACACACATTTTTCGAACAATTCCGTAACATGCCTAAGCAGCAGGTGGGTTAATGTTATCAGATCACTCTGATATTACGTGTGGGCGTGTATCATCCAATCACTGTGAAGGTTACTCCATTTCACTCATTTGGACTTCACATTTTGCGTTTTATGAGGTTTTGCTTGCCCTTACCACGCATGCAACACTTTTTAATTTCCTGAAGCAATTAACTAGACTTGATGATGATGCCCTTCACATAAGCTCTGATCAATCTTTAATGAATAGCCCATATATGTTCGCATAAGTTCCGGAATAAGTTACGAGCTTGTTGGGCTTAACAAAGAATTGATGTCATTTTGCAATTTGGTGCTCATAGAAACGCTAATTTCGTGAAATTTTAGGTATTATACTTTATTTATCTAAAAACAACCAGAAGCGTGAAACTGTCAAATTCAGTAGTATTCCAAACATTTCCTTTTAACATAGATGCCAGAAATTTGTAAATCGATTGGTGGATATGCCTATCCTATGGCGAAATCTCTCCTCACCCCCATATCCGGTACAGTTAAGGGTTCCCCTTGCGATCTTTATCCGATGCTAGCCGATAACAAACAATCTTTTCGAGACAAGTATTCAATTATCACTCACACCCATTGTCCAGGTATTCACTGCAACCTTGCAGAATTATCTCGCGTTCTTGAGTTTGTCTAAACGTGAATATATAGCCACTGAACCAGGTAATACACCAACAAATGAAGAATAATTCATTTCAAAATACTCAGTAATGTCTTTATCTGGCGACTTAAGCACCGGCAACCGGGTCTCTGATTATATGGTAATGTCACGAGACTCGGCCCTAAATGGGCCTATGTCACTCTTCTGATCAATAACTTTCGAACTTTGTATATATATTG
This sequence comes from Hanleya hanleyi, assembly GCA_036873755.1. Lineage (NCBI taxonomy): Eukaryota > Metazoa > Mollusca > Polyplacophora > Lepidopleurida > Hanleyidae > Hanleya > Hanleya hanleyi. The sequence goes on from JAVTVY010015355.1 coordinate 7,532, forward strand.
CATCTCTACATCACGTGGTTATCGAGTTATAAAAACACGGACAGAAAGACAGACAGACAGACAGACAGAAGCATAGACTTTACAGTAAACATTAGCACAGACTTATAATATATATGAAATATGACAACTTGAACCGAATCATTTTGGTTCAATGAGTCATATAATGCCGAACGGCAGCGGGAATAACCCTCCAGGTATAAAGTTATGTAGGGAGTTTATATTATATCTGTCAATATACTCATAGTCATAGTAAATTTTATTTATAGTCGGTATACATTTGTACAGGGAACATGGCAAACACAAGCTCTTTACGACCGACAAACACAAGCTCTTTACGACCGACAAGCTTTTACGACCGACTTTTAAAATGAATAAAATCATAAAAATAGACATATATACAAGCATAATAAAACATTCTTTATCACAGTTCGATATCACAACTACTTTTTGACTGTTACTGGGAGAAATTTAATAACTCCATTTTTGTATCTTTTAAGATATATGGCTGCTTAAAAACAGATAGTGGGCACACTACTGGCGACATATGGAACAGTTATATTCCTTCCCATTCCATACATAATTTAGTTTCTTAAAATCATTAAAATTTGAAGTCGCTCGTATATGATCAGGGAGATCATTCCATAATTTGGCATTCTTGTATCTAAAACTATTTATACCATGCCAATCAGTTCGGACTTTGGGAAGATCGAGTAAATTGGAGTACGTGCAATTGTAAAATCTTTCCTAACAAGTGTTAACAAGTTGCTATAAATATTCAAGACTGTTACCATTTAAAGTCTCCAGGGCCATCAATCTCACACGATTGAGATGCAAGGAAGTGGTTTCATATTTCTGTAGTAGACCTTCGTATGAAGCTTGAGTGCTCTATGATGATTTTTTTCTATCTTCCTCGTGTTTCAGACATTACAAAAATGCCATACTAAGGGGCAAGAATTGAAGTGAGACATAATAAACGTATAATAAATTAATTTCCTACATTAGAGGGATAGATGTTGACCTATTTTGTAAATAGCTGTCCAATGAATCGACAGCGTCATCCCCCACTCCATATGCTTTCCGCGTTTCAATCATTAGATTATGAGGCAAACAATCAAATGATTTTGGTAGATCCATTAGTATTGCCCCTACGTACTTGTTTTCATCCAGTGTACGTTTCCAACCCCCTGTTAGTGCTACGAATGTAGATTGGCAACTGTACCCGGATCTGAAAGCCGATAGATATGGATGGAGTATGTTGCTAAAGTATCTTGACAGTAGATCACACATTGCTCGCTCGGAAAGTTTCGATACAACTGGCAAGATACTCACTGGCCTATACTTATTCTTCTCTAAGGGATAGTTTTTCTTGAACACGGGTGTAAGCCTCGCCAGTTTGAGCTGATCTGGGAAAGTATTTTTACTAAGCATTTCATTTATAACATTTGTAATCGGTCAGAGGATTACTGGTTTTACTGATTTAAATATCTTAACCGAGATGCTGTCTAACCCAGTTGTTTTTTTTTCATCTCCAATCTTATAAATGTACCTGTCCACATCTTTTTCTTTAACATGGCTGAAAGTGAAATTTGAATTCGGTAAATTGACATTTGCATGTATCGCCTGGCAACTGGGATGATCAGGTCTGGAAAATCCGGACTGACTCGGACTATTTCCTATGGCCACAATTACAAAATAACCATTAAATGTTTCACAAACGATACTTTGATTTGACATAATTTTTTCGTCTTCACATCAGGTAACAGTTTCGTCAATATAACTACCTCCCTTTGTTTGTTAGAAAGGGACGAATTGTGGGCCAAAAATCTTTGGATTTTGTCCCACCAGGTCAACATAACTAACTCACTTTGTTTGTTAGAAAGGGACGAATTGTGGGCCAAAAGTCTTTGGATTTTGTCCCACCAGAACATCCTTCGGTGAAATGTCTTAATTGATATACATTTGAGTTTAGTTAACATGTTTCTCTGTTTGTTTGAAATTGTTTATTTTTAAGATTTTCTGAATAATGCTTTTTGTGATTTATAGCCTTCCGTAGTTCTCCATTCATGAAAGGGGCGTTACTCTTTCTTTTATACTTATGCTTGATTAGAATATGCTCATTTAGCACATCATCAAACATCATCTGGTGTGCCCAATATATATCACCAGTATCATCAAATACATGGGCAATATGAAATGGTACATGCTCAAGATCATGTAAAATATTGATTTCATTTAAATGTTTAAAACTTCTGTATATTTTTTTTACACCTAGTGTTAACTGCAACCGTACCCCTCAGTACAGTAACAATGCCAGTCACTGATTCCTCTGTCCAAAGTCGAAGTCTTCATAAAATACTGAGATTTGTTTGTCAAAAATACATCAACCAGAGAAGGGATGCAGTTTTTCATAAAGCAAGTGGCAGACTTCATAATGTTCCGGAGATCGAAAATATCAAACAAATCCTTCAATATCTTGCCTTTGTTTGATGTAGCAGGTCGTAATTCAAATCAACAGCAACAAGAATATTTGCAAAGTGTGTATAGGCTATTGTAAAGCCGTCTATAAAAACACTATCTATCATGTGTGGGGGCTTGTAAGCACCCATGATCAGCCATTTACTTTTGTTGATATTTACTTCAGTGTTTATACATTCAACATTTTCAAATTTCAAGTCCACTCTTTCACGCGATGCCAACTCTGATCTCACATATACTATTACGCCTCCCCCGTTTATAGTTTTGTCACGCCTATAGAACTTGTACCCATCAACGCGAAACTGTGCATCAGGGAAGGTATTATCAAGTTTGGTCTCACCAACAATCAGCACATCTACTAATTTGTCGTGTAACACTTCTGTTACAAACAGCCAGAGGATGCTAGGTCCCCCGCCAAAATGGCAGCAATATTTATAAGCGCTGTCGGTTTCAGAAGATATTCATGAGGATGGCAACAGCTACTTCACAGGCGTAAGAAGCAGAGGGGTCTTTCCACCTTCCCAGGTTCAACTCCGAATGGCTGACTGAATGTTGATTGCTACTGTAATATATTTTCTTTACCATGTAGCATGAAAATTATGTAACCGAAATGCAACCCCAAGAGACAACTCATGGCATATTATCTGCAAACTAAATTTGACAAGAATATGAAGGCATCCTCAACCTATTGCCCAGAAACCAAATTTAGACTTTGCCACAAGGAGTCACCACCTGTAGGTGCAAGCAGGCAAAACACAATCCCAAATGACATCTCATGTCATGGTATCGGCATATGAACTTTGAGACTCTGAAGAGGGGTCAAGTTATTGCCGGTACTAGATGCCCACCGGTGTTCATGTTATTTGGGGCGGGTCACATATGAATACAAAATTTGAGAATAATCTGATGAGCAGTTGCCAAATTATTGCCCGGAAACCAAATTTAGATTTTGACACCAGGTGACGCCACCTCTAGGCGCAAGTCAGTGAAATGCATTATCAAGCGACATCTTATGTCACGGTACATTCATACAACATTTGAGAAGAATCCGATGGTCAGTTCTCAAGTTATTACCCGGAAACGAATTTGTGATGTTGCCACCAGGTGGCGCCACCTTTGAGTGCAAGTGAGCGAAAGGCAATCCCAAGCAACAGCTCCTGGCATGGTAAATGCATGCCAAATTTGAGAAGAATCCGATGAGGCCATTGTCACTTGATTAGTTGTTTAGCATGACCAGCCTTCATCTATATTTTGAGGGCAAATAATTAAAATAGATGAGAGAATCCCTCATCTATTTTAATTATTTGCCTTCAAAATCCCGCATTTACATGAGTAAAACTTACTCATTTTCTTTATATTCATATACAATTGGTTTGCAATTTAATAATTAATAATCAATAATTATAGCATCTAGCATGTGTATTTAAAAAATCAAGGTCATGCTAAACAACCAATCAAGTGACAATAGCCTGAGCCGCAACGTTTCTCATGTTACCCAGAAAGGTACATATGTAGGATATTTCAAAGAAATTCGACCAAGTGTTTCTAAGTTATCACTTGCAGCATGGAATAATGGAATGAACTCTAGTGGCGCCACCTCCGGGTGGATTTTGCTGAAACGCATCACCAACGGTGTTTTGTCGCAGGGAATGCATTTACCAAATTTCGAAGAAATCCGACAAATTGTTCGAAAGTTGTCGAAGGATTTGAACAAACATGAACGGACATGCATTAACGATTGGAACAAGACCCAGTGGCGCCACCTACAGGCGGATCTTGCTGAAATGTAATACCAGCGACGTCTTGTCGCAAAGAATGCAGATGCCAAATTTCGGAGGAATCCGACAAAGCATTTAGGAGTTATCGCTTACACAGTATTTGCACGGACATGCACTAAATATTGGAACAAGACCCAGTGGCGCCACCTACAGGCGGATCTTGCTGAAACGTAATGCCAACAGACGTCTTGTCGCAAAGAATGCAGATGCCAAATTTCGGAGGAATCCGACAAAGCATTTAGGAGTTATCGCTTACGAAGTATTTGCACGGACATGCACTGACATGCACTAAAGATTGGAACAAGACCCAGTGGCGCCACCTACAGGCGGATCTTGCTGAAACGTAATACCAAGAGACGTCTTGTCGCAAAGAATGCAGATGCCAAATTTCGGAGGAATCCGACAAAGCATTTAGAAGTTATTGCTTACGAAGTATTTGCACGGACACATAGAAACAAGAACCATTTTAAAGTCCCCGGCCGCGTTGCGGCGGGGGACAAAAACCGTATATTTATACTTGTAACTGTTGGTGTTTAAGTGGAAAATAACTATGTTCTTGGGGAATGTTTTCCGTATACTTCTTAGTTCCTCTAACATGACAGTTAGAATCGTTATCAATTCCAGATAAATCTACTCCTTGAATGTCACCGGTATGATCATCTTGGGATCCGCTAGATATATTTGCTATGGGGATATGGGAACAGTCATTAAAAGAAAAGTAAATAAGCTCAGACTCAACAACGCACTTATTGCAGGTCCAGTCGAAGTGTTTTAGATTTTGGAACTCCATATAAGCCTGTCCCGAAATGTTGTTATGTCCCGAAATGTTGTTACACTTTATGTGTGACCAGAGATTACACATGTCTCACAATTTGGCACCGTAATTTTTAGCGACAGGTCGACTACACACACTACACGGGTTATTTACAGGCATTGTATTCGTACACTGTTCACATGGTAGGATATTTATCAACCGAAGGAAAGATTTGACAGGTGGAATATACCTTGTATGGTGGCAGACTGTTGCCCGCTTGCTTGTGGGAAGACTCGTTGGACAAAGCCGTCCTAAAGACAACTAGCACAATGAACTTACAGTCCATGTTCGAGAGGACATAATCCGATACACACATTGAATGTAAATCTGGAAGTATTACCTTGTCACGAGGTACAATATTTAACACGATCACACAGGCAGTTGTGATCACAATAGCACCCAGCACTCCGGACGCTATATTGTTCGTAGAGGAAATGTTATGGTCACTTCAAAAGCTCACCATACCACATTCAGCCAGAAAATGTCTGTCCAGAAAACTTTCAACAGTCTCAAAACTAACGTAGTAATGTTCCGTAGGCGATAAATCCAATATAAAGTAACGGATGGCTTCGATAAATGTTATTTTTTTTGGATAAAACAGAGAGCTAAACTGTTTGCTTCCCCTATTTTCGAGCATGCGCCCTATACACTGTTATATTCTTATTAGAAGTTTTCGTGTATACTAGATATTGTCAAACCGTTGGCGTATAAACGTTCAATACAGGTACAGTCATTGTATGGGGAAGTTTTTGCTCCGCCGGAACTTATTCAATTATCTCCGTAGTTATTACTTGTGCGGTGCTGTTATCATTTCTCCGGAATGACCAGTAACCCTAATACATTCAATTATCTCCGTAGTTATTACTTGTACGGTGCTGTTATCATTTCTCCTGAATGGTAACCCTAATACATTCAATTATCTCCGTAGTTATTACTTGTACGGTGCTGTTATGATTTCGCCGGAATGACCAGTAACCCTAATACATTCAATTATCTCCGTAGTTATTACTTGTACGGTGCTGTTATGATTTCGCCGGAATGACCAGTAACCCTAATACATTCAATTATCTCCGTAGTTATTACTTGTACGGTGCTGTTATGATTTCGCCGGAATGACAAGTAACCTAATACATTCAATTATCTCCGTAGTTATTACTTGTACGGTACTGTTATCATTTCTCCGGAATGACCAGTAACCCTAATACATTCAATTATCTCCGTAGTTATTACTTGTACGGTACTGTTATCATTTCTCCGGAATGACCAGTAACCCTAATACATTCAATTATCTCCGTAGTTATTACTTGTACGGTACTGTTATCATTTCTCCTGAATGACCAGTAACCCTAATACATTCAATTATCTCCGTAGTTATTACTTGTACGGTACTGTTATCATTTCTCCTGAATGACCAGTAACCCTAATACATTCAATTATCTCCGTAGTTATTACTTGCACGGTGCTGTTATCATTTCTCCTGAATGACCAGTAACCCTAATACATTCAATTATCTCCGTAGTTATTACTTGCACGGTGCTGTTATCATTTCTCCTGAATGACCAGTAACCCTAATACATTCAATTATCTCCGTAGTTATTACTTGTACGGTACTGTTATCATTTCTCCTGAATGACCAGGAACCCTAATACATTCAATTATCTCCGTAGTTATTACTTGTACGGTACTGTTATCATTTCTCCTGAATGACCAGTAACCCTAATACATTCAATTATCCCGTAGTTATTACTTGTACGGTACTGTTATCATTTCTCCGGAATGACCAGTAACCCTAATACATTCAATTATCTCCGTAGTTATTACTTGTACGGTGCTGTTATCATTTCTCCTGAATGACCAGTAACCCTAATACATTCAATTATCTCCGTAGTTATTACTTGTACGGTACTGTTATCATTTCTCCTGAATGACCAGTAACCCTAATACATTCAATTATCTCCGTAGTTATTACTTGTACGGTACTGTAATCATTTCTCCTGAATGACCAGTAACCCTAATACATTCAATTATCTCCGTAGTTATTACTTGCACGGTGCTGTTATCATTTCTCCTGAATGACCAGTAACCCTAATACATTCAATTATCTCCGTAGTTATTACTTGTACGGTACTGTTATCATTTCTCCGGAATGACCAGTAACCTAATACATTCAATTATCTCCGTGGTTATACTTCGCGGTACTGTTATCATTTCTCCGGAATGACCAGTAACCCTAATACATTCAATTATCTCCGTAGTTATTACTTGCACGGTGCTGTTATCATTTCTCCTGAATGACCAGTAACCCTAATACATTCAATTATCTCCGTAGTTATTACTTGCACGGTGCTGTTATCATTTCTCCTGAATGACCAGTAACCCTAATACATTCAATTGTCTCCGTAGTTATTACTTGTACGGTGCTGTTATCATTTCTCCTGAATGACCAGTAACCCTAATACATTCAATTATCTCCGTAGTTATTACTTGTACGGTACTGTTATCATTTCTCCTGAATGACCAGTAACCCTAATACATTCAATTATCTCCGTAGTTATTACTTGTACGGTACTGTAATCATTTCTCCTGAATGACCAGTAACCCTAATACATTCAATTATCTCCGTAGTTATTACTTGCACGGTGCTGTTATCATTTCTCCTGAATGACCAGTAACCCTAATACATTCAATTATCTCCGTAGTTATTACTTGTACGGTACTGTTATCATTTCTCCTGAATGACCAGTAACCCTAATACATTCAATTATCTCCGTAGTTATTACTTGTACGGTACTGTTATCATTTCTCCGGAATGACCAGTAACCCTAATACATTCAATCATCTTCGTAGAACATTACTTGTACGGTGCTGTTATCATTTCTCCTGAATGACCAGTAACCCTAATACCGGTAGTATAATATTAGTCCATTCATAGCCTTGACAACTTCCCATAGCTCCTTATCAACTACTGCAGCGCCAGAAAAGTCACACGATGAACTGACCTTGCTCATAGAATCACCATCCAACGACCTATGGATAGTGCTAAGTCTATATATATGTCGCACAGCGTGTTTACACTGCTCGGGATGACTACTGAGAATGAATACTAGTATATGAATCACCGAACTTTACACCATTCCCCATTGCCATTTTTCAACATTTAAAAAACATAGGCAGCTTTCCCGGGCACACCTTAGCTACATGTAACTGCCAGAAGAAACAGATTGAGATACCGACTTGTGGTGCTTATCTGGAAAGATGATTCTTGCTGTGATTCTGACTCTCGCTCTGTTCGCGACAGGTTAGTGATCATATCTTACATAATTTTGATAGGAATGTAGAATTTCACATTACGGACGAGATCTTGTAGTCTGAATGCAGTATCCACTTATGTATCTGCATATCAACTAGCTTTCAAATCTTTTTGACAACTAGTCATGGAATCAGGACAAAATTAATTAAACACGAATCCTGAATGACCCAGAGGTAGGCAGCGCTGTATCAAATTATTTAACTCCACAGAACTCCCGTGCATTTCATATAGAAATACTGAATTTATAGCCACCAAAATATTAACTTAATCTAATGCTGACAAGAAGTTTGAATGGAACTTATACATGTCTGTGATTGTGAATAATCGAACTTTATCTTAGCACCAGGTAAACATATTGTGACTGGTAACTTGATATAGTAAGGGATGAAGACCTAAAACCCTCATGATGAATGGGCCTAAATACAGAGTACAAGCCTCTATTTCGTCATTCAATTTATCCGCACGATTTATCACGTTGGGCACACCGGTTCTCGTCAGATCACCGAAGTTAAGCAATGTTGAGCTCGGTCAATACGTATATAGGTGACTAGTCTGTAAAGCCCGATGTCGACCCAGCATCAACTTCCCACAATGCCAACATATATCAAAGACCGTCGTCAGATGAAAATGACGGCATTTAACACAAAAGACTAGTCTGTAAGGCCCGATGTCGACCCAGTATCAACTTCCCACAATGCCAACATATATCAAAGACCAAAATGTCTGTACAGGGGGCGGGCCTCGGGGACGAAACGTCCACCAGCAGAATCTCGCCATATACAGGTAAAAATTACACACATATGATATGTGCTGAACTAGCTGGGTTTATTTGTGTCCAGGATAAGAGGAACTGTGAATTACAACACATATAAGAGAAGTGGGAAGAGGTGCCGACACACTGACAGAGTCACATGACTTCACAGTAGAGTAACCTAATCTAAAGCACATACCCAAACTCTAACTATTCGTGATATGTGTTGTATCTCAGGTACGCTTTTGTTGTACCTGTTCATGTGGCAACTTGGATGACATGACCACACGGCCCTAGCACCGGCATTAGCGGTTTTAGATACAAATCTAGAGAGAGCTATGATGGAAATGGTGAGCTGTGTCTCTCATGAACACTCTCGTGTTCTGGCACATGTAGACACCGTCGTGATTATGTCTTCTGGTTAACCTATTCTAAAGCACATACCAAGAATCTAACGATTCGTGATATGTGTTGTATCTCAGGTACGCTTTAATTGTACCTGTTCATGTGGCAACTTGGGTGAGATAACCACACGGCCCCTAGCACCGGCATAAGCGGTATTAGATACAAATATAGAGAGCTATGATGGAAATGCACTTACAACTCGTATATTGGTAATTGGTGAGCTGTTTGGCTGTGACAACTCGTACACTGGGGATTGATGACCTGTATCTTCGTCAGATGAAAATGACGGCATTTAACACAAAAGGGCCTGTAAAGCCCGATGTCGACCCAGCATCAACTTCCCACAATGCCAACATATATCAAAGACCAAAAGGTGTGTACAGGAGGCGGGCTTCGGGGCCCACAAACAACATAGAATACAGAAACTAGTTGTCTGCAAGAGAGAAGAGGTCAACAGTTATCAATGATGTATCATGATGTTCCAAGAATATCAAATCCGTATCGCTGATCAGTATACCTAATCCAATCTAGAGAATGATTCATCTCAGTCACGCCTTGATTGTGTCTGTTCAAATGAAAACCATGGGAAGCTTGAAGTGCATGGGTTCACACGGCTTCTAGCCCAGGAACTAAGTTGAATTAGACACAAGTTACGAAACGTAACGCCATAGATCTTGTACCCTACGCTCGTATGGTGATATAGCCCTGTTTTGTAAGTTTTTACAATAATATTTTGTGACGTTGATTAAAATCGTCGCTTTTATACGGAGTCGAGAGGAATGAACATGAAAGCCGACTAGAAGATAGTCCTGACTGTACTGAAACAGTACGTTGTTGCGTGGTCAAAGCGAGATCAAAGTTGTTGAAACAATCCGCCATATTCATAGAAGTACTCTTCTCAAGCAAAACAAGTACTGAGAAACCTGGCATCACAAGAAGTTCTATTAAATCCTGACTGGGCTAAAAGATACAAGCCGGACACTCGTAACCACCGGACATTCTTAACTTTCACACCGGGTTAAGCGGAAATAAATACAAGTTACAAAACCCGACGCCATTGATCTTACACACTACGGTCGTATTTTTGTCCCCCGCCGCAACGCGGCCGGGGACTTTAAAATGGTTCTTGCTTCTATGTGTCCGTGCATGCACGGACACATCCATGCAAATACTTCGTAAGCAATAACTTCTAAATGCTTTGTCGGATTCCTCCGAAATTTGGCATCTGCATTCTTTGCGACAAGACGTCTCTTGGTATTACGTTTCAGCAAGATCCGCCTGTAGGTGGCGCCACTGGGTCTTGTTCTAATCTTTAGTGCATGTCCGTGGATGTTCGTGCAAATGCTTCATAAGCGATAACTCCTAAATGCTTTGTCGGATTCCTCTGAAATTTGGCATCTGCATTCTTTGCGACAAGACGTCTCTTGGTATTACGTTTCAGCAAGATCCACCTGTAGGTGGCGCCACTGGGTCTTGTTCCAATCTTTAGTGCATGTCCGTGCAAATACTTCGTAAGCGATAACTCCTAAATGCTTTGTCGGATTCCTCCGAAATTTGGCATCTGCATTCTTTGCGACAAGACGTCTGTTGGTATTACGTTTCAGCAAGATCCGCCTGTAGGTGGCGCCACTGGGTCTTGTTCCAATATTTAGTGCATGTCCGTGCAAATACTGCGTAAGCGATAACTCCTAAATGCTTTGTCGGATTCCTCCGAAATTTGGCATCTGCATTCTTTGCGACAAGACGTCGCTGGTATTACGTTTCAGCAAGATCCGCCTGTAGGTGGCGCCACTGGGTCTTGTTCCAATCTTTAATGCATGTCCGTTCATGTTTGTTCAAATCCTTCGCGAGCGATAACTTTCGAACAATTTGTCGGATTTCTTCGAAATTTGGTAAATGCATTCCCTGCAACAAAACACCGTTGGTGATGCGTTTCAGCAAAATCCACCCGGAGGTGGCGCCACTAGAGTTCATTCCATTATTCCATGCTGCAAGTGATAACTTTCTGGGTAACATGAGAAACGTTGCGGCTCATCGGATTCTTCTCAAATTTGGCATGCATTTACCATGACAGGAGCTGTTGCTTGGGATTGCCTTTCGCTCACTTGCACTCACAGGTGGCGCCATCTGGTGGCAACATCACAAATTCGTTTCCGGGTAATAACTTGAGAACTGACCTGTGACCATCGGATTCTTCTCAAATTTTGTAAGAATGTACCGTGACATAAGATGTCGCTTGATAATGCATTTCACTGACTTGCGCCTAGAGGTGGCGTCACCTGGTATCAAAATCTAAATTTGGTTTCTGGGCAATAACTTGAGGACCCTCATCGGATTCTTCTCAAATTTGGTATGCAGATGTCCCCACGATACCATGTTCCTTGGGATTGTATTTTTCCCGCTCCTACAGGTGGCGTCTCCTGGTGGAAAAATTTGTTTCCGGGCAATAATTTGGCAACTGCTCATCAGATTATTCTCAAATTTTGTATTCATATGTGACCCGCCCCAAATAACATGAATGTTCACCGGTGGGCATCTAGTACCGGCAATAACTTGAGGACCCCTCTTCAGAGTCTCAAAGTTCATATGCCGATACCATGACATGAGATGTCATTTGGGATTGTGTTTTGCCTGCTTGCACCTACATGTACAGGTGGTGACTCCTTGTGGCAAAGTCTAAATTTGGTTTCTGGGCAATAGGTTGAGGATGCCTTCATATTCTTGTCAAATATAGTTTGCAGATAATATGCCATGAGTTGTCTCTTGGGGTTGCATTTCAGTTACATAATTTTCATGCTACATGGTAAAGAAAATATATTACAGTAGCAATCAACATTCAGTCAGCCATTCGGAGTTGATCTCAAAACCTGGGAAGGTGGAAAGACCCCTCTGCTTCTCACGCCTGTGAAGTAGCTGTTGCCATCCTCATGAATATCTTCCGAAACCGACAGCGCTTATAAATATTGCTGCCATTTTGGCGGGGGACCTAGCATCCTCTGGCTGCTTGTTCTATTAGCATGCGATATGTATCGCCAAATATGATAAACGTTGAGTGAAGGCGCCTGGTGGTATAGCCCTGTTATTTAAACCAATCATTTCAAAGCCGTTGCTTCTAATTTAAAAAGCGCTATATAGCCAAGCATCTGGTTGTTGATATTCAACATTTAAGATCTTTGAAAAAGTCTCAAATCTGCCAGAGGCAAAGTAAGTTTTGTATTGTCAAACATGGGCATTGATTTTATGCGAAGTGGGATTATAGTGAGGACTTTCTGTTAAAGAAAGCAACTCACTATGTAGAAACGCATTTCAGAAAGTTGAAAATTAAAATTTGAAAAATTTCAATTTTTTCTTCACTTCCTTTTTTATATATTTTCTCCAGTCCGCAGATATTTCGACTCTCTGAATCGATGTGTTTCAGTCTTCCAAAGTTACCCAGTAGACTCAAAGAACGTCGGCAATCAGGGCCATTGGCCCTCTCGTTTTAAATACTAACTGTGGATAATCTTTCATGTAATTACAGGAAATAGTTCCCGCTAGTTGAATGATATAATGATAATAATAACAATAGAATATTGTTATTCCCCAACAGATGAGTGCCAGGCGGACTGCAGTGTGACTGAGATAGCAGGCTGTGTTACGGAGCTCGGCGAACTTGGCCTCGCGGTAGCTTCCGGTGCCGATAATATTTGCAGGTATGTATGCATAATAGCGGGACAGCTATAGAGCAATTGCAGATGGAATTGTGCTCATTATCTTCCTGGATATATGTTTTGTCATTTTTGGCACAACAAAACCTTCATTATATCGATAATACCTCAATAATTATTTCCAGAAATGGAATAATTAGATACATCAGCAGACACCGGACAGACAAAATTTTCCATTTGACTTCATCCTCTCGGACGAGGGTGCTTTTCCGCTAAGATTTATGCCTTTATGACACACCGAACGCCTTCAGATTGATGTAACCTTGATAATCAGAGTTATGAATGGAACACTGTCTGATACTGAATACCAGAAGTAGAAACAATTCTATTTCCCTCATTCTAACAAACCAGGGTCTTGAGTTTTGAAGAGTTCTTTTCTCTTTCTCCCCTTCTGATTCACAATACCTTGGCAATGAGTTCGGCCAGTGGAATAATGTAACACTAAAATTCCATGTCATGAGGCCATATAATACATATCGTATCCCTCTATGGTTATATCCGTACCGGCAAAATGATTGATCAGTGTATCAGTTAATTGGTGGATTGGAGTCAATCAAAAGTTACAATCGCAGTTTTACCACGATTTTGCCGCTGACAGCTGAATCAAATTCTAGAATTGGCGATCAAATATACATTATGTCAACAAAATTTGCAGTATTATGCCCGCAACAAATCAATCCTGCAACAACGACTGCACATTCTGCTAGGCTATCTGTGAACCATTGAACAGATCGAACTGGAGCTAAATACTCCCTCGTTTAGGCCGTTTTTGTTCTATCTGGTGGTCTCATAGGTTATCATTTTCCAACCGATGACTTGATACGGCTATTACATCATTGCTCTAAAATATGTGTATCTAATACCTCTCAAGCCGATGCTAGGGGCCGTGTGGTCATGTCATTCAAGATGTCCACATGATCAGCTACAATAAAAGCGTGGATGGAATACAAATCATCACAGGGGTCACTTTTGATTCTTGTGATGTATTTGGTAATACATCGTTTTCCATTACTCTTTTCTCACGTACCCGGTTTCGGTTGCATTGGTGACTGTGTTATTTTTTATCCAGCTGTTGTGCCCTGAAGATGTAACTTCAAAGACGTCGTAATCAATCCAGTTGGTCAAAACGTTGGTTTGTAGAGTGCTATATTTGACCTGTTCTCCGGTCGTTCGCCGATCGCAGTGTCGTGACCTTATTCAAAGTTAATACGGTACGCGACTTTTGGTGTTTTTGCAGCAAGACGTATTCAACATTTTATTGGAAATTATTATTCGATGGAGATCCTTTATAAATCGTCTGATTCTGTCAAGAGGAAATTTTCGTTTTACTTCATCCTCTCAAGCCACACAGCCAGAAAAAAGGTGATAACTATCACGCCGAAAAGGTGATGAGTTGGAGCCATCGCCCTTTTTTATGGTCACCTTCAAAAATGATGGCAATCACCTCTGAAAAGTGATGAGCAATGATTGTAAATTCAGATAATTACCTTTTTAGGATGATGAGGCACAAGCATCACATTTACACGGTGATGACCGTCACCATTTGAAAGTGATGGCTCTAACTCATCACCCTTTAAAGGGTGATGATCCATCACCTTTTTTCTGGCTGCACAGAAGTAGCTAAGCCAGAAGTATTGGACACCAGACTAAGGGATATCATTGTAAAATTTATGCAAAGTTTACATTTAAACAATTCGTGTGATACAAGTAGTTTGATACTAAATATGGGAAATACTGTCAGACTGCCTTTAGAAATGAACTCATTCTCAGGACGGACAAGGCCAGGTTCCTGAAGTCCATAAGCTTTGAATATTACGGCTTTCCGTCAAATGCAACAGAATACAAGCGTCTAGTCCATCATTCAATATTCAACCGTCGTCCATAATCCAAAGACTTAATTCGTAAAATATCATAGCCAGGTGGCTTAGCGAAATTACCGTTACAGAGTGGATAAAAGCACCAAATTTGGCAAGTAGCTTCCTTGATGCCTATTATTCAATTTTAGCCCAGGAACCCTGCTGAATTTTTCGGGTTTTTCCAAAATCCAAGATGGCCGGCATATATGATAAAATCTTGGGTTACAGGAGACAGGAGAAGGACCCATGGTTCCAAAGTAAAGGTTCTGGAGTCATTAAACCTGGTTTTTGGATATGCATAGCAAGGCTTCCAATAAACTACTATAAACTGCATTTATTTTTCCCGCGGGAGGACGAATATCGAGATATTGGAGTGGTATTTAAAGGCGAAATTCGAAGTCATGTGGAGCTGACGTCATTTCCGGGTCAAAGGCCACTTCCGTTGCGACCTTCCGGTGGTGATGCGGTCACTTCCGGTACCGGTTGATAAGTCCCCGGTCAATGTGAATTGACTTCCCAGTCACGTCATTAATGGGGCAGTCGCTTCGTCTTAATCACTGGGAATCTTCGGGAATGTTCAGTCATCTCCGGGAATGTCTGGAGGGCAATCCTATCTTGCCACGTCAATGTTCTAGCCATATATGCAGCGAGAAAGGGGAATTCGATGACCCTGGTGAAGGTCGAACCACAGTGCGGGCACCAAAGGCTGGCACTTTATGTAATCTGCCACGAGTCAGTATATAATAGGAAAGGTTGAAAGGTCCCCGACATATACTAATATATCCAGCCTCGTAGACCCAACGGGAACTCGCTCATGGGCAGTTTTCTTTACGGTATCTACTGTGGCATCTTATTTTTTTCTGTCTCACGCTGTAGAGTACGATGGGAGGGGTCTCGAGGTCATGAGTTGACTTTCGCCGAAAAGTTCTGACTGAGCAAGCGTGGTGCATAGGTAAATGTCGGGTGGACGTTTTGGGGTCTAGGTGGACCATCCGGGGTCCGAATGGGTCGCGTGAGGTGACATATTGAAACACTTGTGGGAGACAGTCCAGCCGGGCTGGTGTGTAGTGAAATCTTTTTTTATCTGGTCACACAGAGAGAATAGTAGGTAGAAAAAGGGCATTTGAATGAGCGTTTTAACCGCCAGCTGACCAAAAATGACCAGCTATATTGTGAAGCATCTCAGTCGTAGCAAATGTTTGTTCGAACTAAAAAGAGTCGCTTTGAATATGACGAATAACATTTACCAAATTGAGCGAGAGTTTCATATGTCTGCCATCGTGAATTCCTGAATTATTTTTATAGTTGATGATAATAGGAGTACAGCCAAACTAGGCCCATAAATAGACAGATCGATTTGAATTGTGATTAGGCTTGGCTCTGAGAAATTGTTACTTTCAACTGGATGTTAAAACAATACCTTGAATTAGAAAATGAAATGAGTCTGAGATTAACCCACCTGGTCACCATTTTGAAGTTAACAATTTTAGCCTTAAGATTATGCCAACAGAATAAACTTTGCGTAATGTTAAAAACTATTATGTTATTTTGCTCAATTTAACAAGTTTGTACCTTGACTAAAAATAGGGTCATGCATTATACGAGTAGCATAAAAAACGGTTTAGCTATGATTAGAGATCCTTCGTTTTTGATAAATTTGCTCAATCAATCGAGAATAATGCCTTGATCTATTCGAGCAGCATGAAAAAGCAGGACGTTTTCCTATTGACTCACATGGCTGCCATTTTGAATTTGACCATCATAAGTTGATCTTCGGATATATAAATAGATTCAAACTGGGTTTAAGATGTTAGGCTATGCTTAGAGATCTATCGGTTTAGATAAATTTGCAGAATGAGCAAAGAATAAGGCTTGAACTATAGGAGCAACACGAAAAAGTATCATTTTCAGATGACCCCATATGGCCGCCGTTTTGAATTTCATCATCAAATCTTGATCTTAGGCATATGTAAATAGAATCAAAATGGGCGTAAGATATCAGGCTATGTTCAGAGATCTCTCAGGTTTGCTGCATTTGAATAATGAGCTAAGAATATTGCATTTAACTATACGCGCAACATGAATACATGTGATTTGCAGATGACCCCATATGGACGCCATTTAGAATTTGACTATCAAATCTTGATCTTAGAGATATGTGAATAGATTCAAACTGGGCGGACGATTTCAGACTATGCATAGAGATCACTCTGTTTT
Source organism: Hanleya hanleyi (assembly GCA_036873755.1). Taxonomy (NCBI): domain Eukaryota; kingdom Metazoa; phylum Mollusca; class Polyplacophora; order Lepidopleurida; family Hanleyidae; genus Hanleya; species Hanleya hanleyi. The sequence continues at coordinate 24,845 of JAVTVY010015355.1, forward strand.
GATAGAGGACCTTGTATCTTTAGATGGGTAAATGGTCCCAGGTCAGGTGCAATGCAGAAGTACCCAATAAAATACTGCCGCTACAGAAAATTGTTTTACTGGCATGAAGTACAATATTATATTGTATACTCAGAAAAATTTCAAGGCACCGAGTCTAATCATTCCCGAATAACAGGGCCGTAAAGTAGTGCATTCGTGCAAAATAGTTGATTCTGAGGTGAATACAATTCTTATTGATCTCGGTAAACATATGAAGATAAATGATAACCAGGACCAGATTTGGTCTACGACCACGTATTGGAACATCGAGTATGCTGTATAAATCTAGTTCTGGTTATCGTTTATCTTCATATGTTTATGGAAAGAAATATAAGGTGTTTCGCCTCAAAATTTGCGATTTTGCACGAATGCACTATTTCACGGCCCTGATATTCGAGAATGATGAGACTCAGTGTCTTGAAATTTTTCTGAGTATACAATATAATATTGTACTTCATGCCAACTGAACAATTTCTTGTAGATGCAATATTTCATTTTTGACACTTCTATCGCACCTGTTCTAAACCCATCTAAACATACATGGCCCTTTGCTCATTGAGAAAGAATAATGCCTTGAACTATAAAAACAACATGAAAAAATATGATTTTCAGAATACCCCAAATTCGCTATTTTAAATTAAACTATCATATTTTTAGCTGAAAAGGTGTCAGACTTTGATGTGAGATCCACTGACGTTAACAAAGTTGCACAATGATCTGGGAATAATTCATATTATACGAACAACCTGAAAAAGCGCGATGTACGGGTAACCTCACATGATCGCCATTTTGAATTAACGCATATGGTTAATCATTAGAATTATGGAAATGGGCTAACAATTAGCCCAATAAAATATTCCATAGTATAGTATCCCCTCCCACCTTGAACCCTTCCACGCAAAGAACTAATTTAGGTTGAGTACCCATTTTAGTAAACAATGCCGTCAAAAGTCACATATGGCGTACTTGGTCGGTCGTCTACATCTAAATGTAAAGATCATGGCTTAATTAGGCATCCATGTCATTTTTTGTCGGGTTTTACCAAGGGGTAAAACCCTACATTAGTATCACTTTTCAGTTTTACTTTTTTCTTCTGCACATGTGTAGTTTTGATCTCCTGCCCGGAGACTGTTCTCATTTGATGCCCCTTACAGCATTCACAACAGGCCTCGCACAAGCCATGCAATTCCAGGCGCTAAGAGTAATGGAATTCCGTTGAAAGGACATGGAAAGTCAGAGGAAATATATGTACAGAGTCCGGGAAAATGAGTGGAAAAAGCTAAGTTATTCTCTGAAGTTCAGCGAAATTTATTGCGGAATAAAAATCCAAACAGCCGTGAAACGTGTTTGCTGGTGACCCTTCGGCAGATTGGAACGAGGTCAGACAGCTCATTTACATATTTTGTGTAGTCCATTGGTTGAACTAAACTCGTGACTGCAATCTCACGTTCGGCTATTTCCGTATTGGCGGAACACGTCAGTTTTCGCAGCCAAAGTGAGTTCTGGGGCTAGATTGTCGTGACTGTTTCCCGCTGAATTAATATTCATATTCTGTGACGTGTATTGGTCGAGGTCATAATGTCGACAGCTGATTGGCTCACGCTCTTGACATCTGTACTAATTTACGTATCAGAACAGTCGCCATTTGAACTGGTCAAATTGCAGTCGCCATTGTTCGTTGGTTTGGAATTTAGCTTTGGGCTAATTTTGCCGATGCCGGGAAAATGCAAATTTAGTGAACATTGGCTGAGACTGGATGATTATAACTGTGGTTGTCCCGTCACGGTGAGAGGACAGCAACGTACACGGTGTGTCAAACAAATGTGGATCTGTCCAATATCGGCGATGGTCCTTACGGAGCCATACAAAAATTACAGGATACACAAACTTTACACACATATTCTTGAGGTTGTTCTATAACTATATGGCACTTTATGAATTATTATTACGAATATGAATTTTAATATTTTTGAACATTTTTCAATCTTTGGTAAGCTACCTTACAACAAAAGTTACGATACATATATAGTGCAAGATCACAAAGATGATCTTCACTTTAGATAGGGAATCGTCCTCAATGCGTTTTTGATACACACAGCTGGTGGGGCTAATTTTTGTCTAAAAAGCACCAAATTGACCATTTGAATAGATAAAGATAAAGAATAATCAAGACCTACAGACAAACACAACCAGACTTACAGTGGTTCAAACCTGCCGTATTTTGCACTTTTCGGTGCATTTACAGTCGACATTTTCTCTCCAAAATTCTCGTTGCAAAATTATGACACCTTTAACCAAAATCATATTTAGACTTATTTGTTGGTCAAAATAGCTAAAATTGGTTTTGGTTAAAGGTGTCCTATTTTTGTAACAAGAGAAAATCCGCACCGAAAAGTGCCTAAAAATACGAAAATAAGCCAACTTACCAACTTTAGTGAGCCATAAATCCGTGTTCGTGCATCTGCAGTCCTTCATTATTTCGGGTCTTATAATTCAGCATGAAGGCTGTACAAAATGGTCCATTTCATATCCCTTTGATAAAAGTGAAAGTTTGGCCCTTCAAACCGAACAGCTTGAGGACGATTCCCTATGTCAAGCGAACACCACCATTCTTCCCAAATATGGGACTAATAAACTCCTCTGATGCAAGTAAACCCGACATCAGTACTTTAAGTACTTTGATTCTTTCTTGCGCTTACTTTTCTTTTCTGTCGGATAACTTTTGAATGCCTTTGTCAATAAGCTTCAAATTTGTAGTGTACATTAGCCCTGCCTAGGAGAAAATTACAACACCTATTGTTTTTCAGCACTGTGCGAAACTGGGAAATGGGTTTTCATCTGCAAATCTCCTTATATGCAAATTTCCCTTTTGTTCATTTTTTTTATGTCGGATAGCTTCCGAATGCCTTCGTCAATCAACTTCTTATTTTTTGTGCATATTGCTCCCGTCTCGCAGAAGACACCTATTGCTTTTAAGCTCTGTCCGAGACCTAATACTTGTGTTTTATCTACATTTTCTGTTATATGCAACTTTCCATCTGGACCATATGATGAAGTGGCTGTCTCTGTTTGGATACCAATTCCATATTCTCATTTGCATATGAGATATGACAGTTATGACTGTCAAAATAGTCTGCCGACATACTGACAAAATCACATGACTTCACAGTATAGTCTTCTGGTTAACCTATTCTAAAGCAGACACCAAGAATCTAACGATTCGTGATATGTGTTGTATCTCAGGTACGCTTTTATTGTACCTGTTCATGTGGCAACTTGGATGACACGACCACACGGCCTCTGGTACCAGCATAAGCGGTATTAGATACAAATCTAGATAGCTATGATGGAAATGCTCTGACAACTCGTATATTGGTAATTGGTGAGCTGTGTCCACGCTTCTCAAAGTGAGAAAATGTCCATATATAATCACTAGACAAAAACAAAAAAACAGGAAACAATGCTATCTAGAAACTAATTGGAATGTACCTATATTTGGAATAACCTAAAGTTTACAAGCATAATTTATTATCATGCTTGGTTTTAAATGAGAATCAGACCAGGAACTGTATTTTGATACCTAAGACGCTGGCCTTCAGTGCCTCCAACATTCATAAGCCAACCATCTTCAAAGCAAAAGCTCCGCATCCATAACCTCAAAAGCCTACTGCATACGATCTAGTAGTACCAAACACATACAAAAATAAATCGTATAAATGTACACATATGCAAGCTGGATTCTTGTAAAATAGTGAATATTTTAAAATGGTGCCGACATCATTATGTTCACATCGTCAAATCTTTATCCCTTTTCTGTATTCTGTTGCGGGATTTGAAAAAAACTCCAAGCACGAGAAGTACTTTGAGACTGGGGGTTGGCAAATTACATGTATATTGTGAAGTACAGTGAATGAGCTGTACACGTCAGGTACACCCCAACTACTCTTTAACTTCAAGTGTACACTTTGGGTACACCCCAAATAGCCTTTAACTTCAGGTGTACACCCCATGTCTGTAAAGGCATTGTCGATCAATTGTCGATCAAATGTACTTACACACATAGTAGCACTAATGTACATGTCAGCAGAATCGCCCATAGTGGTACATCCGACCAGCCTCTCACCAACTCCATTGTTCTGCCCCAACGCCTCACTTGCTAGAAGTTAGAAAATAAAATGTTATGCGCAACACATGCAGACAGTTTGTTCTCGTGCCAACACTAAATCAATAAATTACAAGCGTCTAGTCCGTCATTCATAATCCAGCCGTCGTCCATTAGAGAATATCCGCGTCCATAATCCAAAGACCTATTCCATATTCCATATAACAGTATTAGCACCAAATTCAAAAAGACAATCATAGTATACATAAACATAGGCTTGTTTCCTGCAAGAGAGAAGCGGTCAACAGTTTTCAATGATGCCGGCAAGACATCATGATGTTCCAAAAATATCAAATCCGTATCGCTGATCAGTATTCTTAATCCATAATATTCGTTGTAAAGTCGTCATCTAAAGAATGATGTATCTCAGTCATGCTTTGATTGTGACTGTTCATATGAGTACCATGAGGATCTTGAAGTACATGGGTTCATACGGCCCCTAACCCCGTCACAAAACAACAATGTTTGGTGACGTTGATTAAAATCACCACATTTAACACAGGATCTAGCAAATGCTACTAATCGAGATATGTATACGCCATATGCAGGTCCCACTGGAATATTACTATCGAGAAAGGGATAGTTTACGATCTCGAAATTGTAATCATCTCTTTTGTCATAATGTCGACGAGAGAGAATGTTGCTCAACTGTTGCTCAAAGCGCGATTGATGCAGTTTGCCAACTAGTCCCATATGACGAATCGAAATCTACAACACACAAAGATTGCACATCAATCAGCATGTCATTTTTGAAATATCATGTTTGCGCTGTTGTGACAGATATTCTACTCAAACCTCGGCTTCTGATGGACTGTGTGTATAATGCTTGCTATACATGTGTATATACTAGCGTGTATGTTTAATTCTCCTCGCCTCACTTTAGTCCATGAGCCCGTATCCTCAAATGTCACCAGTCACATGAGGTGGCATATTCTGTTCTAGAAGAGGTGTATATAACCGTTGCAGATCGTTAACTTAGTGGCAGCATAGCACATATTATGATACTAATATCGTTCCTCGAATATTTTATTTATTTCTGCTGCTACATAACCGAAACATTACGCAACTCTAGAAAAATATGTCTTGATCTACTGAAACAAGTCAACATACTTCCATGTAATCATATTGTGACGTAACAGTGATGTAACAACTTCACGTGGCAATTATTGTCCAGGTATTTCGTACTGTTTTCAAATTGTCTTTTCAATTCATTTGGTGAAACTTGAGGTGGGAAAACGTCCACCAATTTCACTTGATAATAACTATCGAGGGGAAAGTTTATTGTTACTTTTGCTGGCACCTCCTGAGATGCTAGATTGACTTGACACTCGAGATACTCTGATATAATGTAATAATATATGTAGGTTTATTGTTTCGTTGGGGAATTTAAGCCGCATGACGTCGGACATTACAGGTTAGTTTTTCTAGGTTTCTTGCATTTACCCGGTTACCCCATGTTAAGGCGTTCACTCCATCAGACATCCATGATGCTCATCCATTAACATTAGATAAGTGGTTTGAGCGTATGTCATCACAGCTCCTGAGCTAGCGTATCTAATTCCGCTTAAGCCGGTGGTAGGGACCGTCTGGATACTTCATAGTCTCCACATGAACAGCTGCAATAAAAGCGCCGCTGAGATACTAAGGCTACGTCTGAGAATCCCCCGTATTCTCTGGTCTGAATGTTTGGTGTCGACGAATACTTTCCTGTAGAGTCATATGGTGGCTTTTTAGTCACCAGACGTTAAGTTTTCCCTACCTCTTGCATATCGCTCCAATTTGTATCTAGATGTTACCCATATGTGATAGCAGTTGCAGATCGGTAGCTGAAGAGTTACTATGGAACACTTTCTGAGCCGTAAAACTGTCCGTATTCTAAATCCAAATTTCTCTTGTTAACCTTTATAGCTAGGGAGTTTAAAATTGCCACGCTTTGCTGTCACGCCCCTTCTAATGAATCCAGTCAACACATTTTCAATTGATGCCATAATTATCTCACCTTGATGTAATCAAGATGAAAAGCTTTTATAGACCGAATTTTGGACTAACTTCCTATTCAGACATTCTTTTCTGAAAAATAATTTTCAGTCTATTAATATTTTTTCCATTGTGGGCCGTTTCCTCTATCTGACGATCACATAGTTTATCAATTTCCGCATCATTGCTCCTATATATTTCTATATAATATCGCTTTAGCGTGACCGAGACACAATCATTTTTGGCTCTTGTGATGTTTTTAGATATGCAGTCAGAATAATGGTATGTGGGGTCATATGACTTCTTGTCAGTACGCAAGCATCTTTTTTTCACAATGGGTATGTGATGCGTTTAATTATTCGTACGATACTTTTCAATCTATCCATCTTACAAAGAGTTGCAGCAGAAGTGTGGCCAAATGACAGCATCTGTAAATACAGAGATTACTAAACCGGGGAGTGGAGGTAACTCTAAAGACCATACTCATACCTACCTCAAATGTCATAAATTTACTTTAAATTTACCTAAATTGCCGTACCGTACACGTTATGTGGGAAAACGAGCTCCGTAGGAGGGAGGGTGGGTTTAATTTCAATTAAATTCGCTCTATCAAACGGGTGTGATCTGAGGCAACACGGTTGCCGGAAAAGGAGGATTGACTAGTAATTTCCAACGTCAAAGCCTATGCCAGCATGTATCACTGACGGTCAAAGGAAGGTATTCCAATGGGTACTAATTGTGCACCCCTGTTGGCTGATCTATATCTGTTCTCTTATGAATATGACTATATGCAGGCGCTTTCAAAAACCGATCCATTCAAAGCCCGTTCCTTCTCATTCACCAAACGCTATATAGACGATCTTCTCGCTGTGGATAATTGCTATATAAATGACGCAGCGAAGGATATATATCCACCTTCACTGGATTGGAAGGAAACTACAGATAACCCTACAGGCACATCATATTTAGACCTATATCTCTATAAAAATGAAGCGGGCCTTCTCTCTCGTCGACTGTATGACAAAAGAGATGATTATAATTTCGACATCGTAAACTATCCCTTTCTGGACGGTAATATTCCAGTGGGACCTGCATATGGCGTATACATATTACGCCTAGTAGCATTTGCTAGATCATGTGTTAAATGTGCCGATTTTAATCAACGTCACAAAACATTGTTGCAGAAACTTATAAAACAGGGCTACACCACCAAGCGCCTCCACTCAAAGTTTCTCAGATTTGGCGTGCAAGATCTATGGCGTTACGTTTCGTAACTTGTGTCTAATTGCGCTTAACCCGAGGCTAGGGGCCGTATGAACCCATGTACTTCAAGATCCTCATGGTACTCATATGAACAGTCACAATCAAAGCGTGACTGAGATACAAAATTCTTTAGATGACGCCTTTACAACGAATATTATGGATTACGAATACTGATCAGCGATACGGATTTGATATTTTTGGAACATCATGATGTCTTGCCGGCATCATTGAAAAATGTTGACCGCTTCTCTCTTGCAGGAAACAAGCCTATGTTTATGTATACTATGATTGTCTTTTGAATTTGGTGCTAATACTGTTATATGGAATATGGAATAGGTCTTTGGATTATGGACGCGGATATTCTCTAATGGACGACGGCTGAATTATGAATGACGGAGCAGACGCTTGTAACTCATGTCAGTAAATTATGAAGTCACACTAATGGGGGGATAACTCTCCCCCAACACCTGGTCAATATGAAAAGATGTGACTCTATCTTTTATAGATAAATCTTATTAATTTCAAACCATCTGATAACGTTTCCAGTTTCAGATTGAAGAATGGCAGTTATTTCAGTTACAGATCGTTTGTGTTCTGATATAAAATTGTCATCAGCAATTCGTTTTAGTCTTCTAGAAGTCGTTAAAAGAAAATCGTTTGCAAGGCACTTAATTTCTGTCATAATTTTACCCTCTGTTTTCTATCACTCAAGTAATTGCTCAAGTATATATGCTGGCAATAAGTAGCCTGTGTGATAGAGCGTCGAACGCTTTGAAAAAGCCATACCATCCATACATATTCTTTATTGTCTAGAGCTGTTTTCCAATATTCAGTTAAATGTATAAGAGTTGTCTGACAACTTTGTCCTTTCCTGCATGCCAAATGAAACTGGGATAAAGCATTTCAAAATGTGGTTCAATTTGATTTGCCAGACATCGCTCAAATATTTTCGATCTAGCGTTCAAGAGGCTAACTGGGTGGGGTTGGATTTGTCTAAGCCATCTTTCTTTTTTAGCCGGAGCTGTGACTCGTACACTAAGGATTGGTGAGCTGTATCGTCGTCAGATGAAGCCATTTGCATCTAAAGTGCATTAAGTTCCTGGTGTACAGCCATGCCATTCAATTGTGTACAGTATGGAGATTTTAGGCCCTGGAACATGTACAAGTATATACATTTCTCCCACAAATGAATTAGAGACGGTGGCCTTGCAGATTTTAAAGCCACTGGCATAGATACATTAATTCAAGAACATCTCAGTGCTAAATCTTGGTAGGAGATACAGGTAACAAGACCATGTGATCTTTTTTGTGCTGATCCATCTATAGGTGGCGACACCTGGGATCAAGGTTAAAATTTAATTCCTGGACAATAATTCCCTTAAAATTGAACAGATTTTATCGAGTCCAAAGCTTTAACTGCGGAATGCAGCTAATTGATATCTGTGGACGACCGTGTCCTTGTTCTTGTGTTCTTGTGTCCCCTGAACTAAGCTCCGCCCGCCACCACCCTCCCCCAATTATCATATATTCCGGGAGATTATATGATGCTACACTTATTCTACCAATGCACTATCCTCGGGAGGATGTCTCCGCCCCTGGGGCACCAAATGTTACACAGCTTCTCAGCCTCATGTGATACTAACCTAAGGTATGAAATGCAGTGTACAGTTCAGTACTACGAGGATTCCCCGCCAGTGTGCCGAATCACCTACAATATTCTATTCTTTATAGTAATTAATAATAAGTTTATGACATTATTTCAGAAGTACAATAGGAAATAACCGGCGGGGGTTCCCGCAGTGTTGAAACCCTGTTAGATTTGAATTTCATGTCGCCTAAAATGAAGGACACCATTTCCTTAAATTTTGCTGTCAGGTCCTTCTATTCCACATCATATGATTTGCCCTAAGGCTTTTGCGGGAACCATATTTTACTTCTGAAGTATAATACAAAATAACTGGCGGGGAATCCTCGTAGTACTGAACTTCTATTAGATTTGGATTTCGTGTCGCCTTAAATGAAGGACAACATTTCCTTCAATTTTGCTATCAAATCATTCTATTCCACATCATATGATTTACCCTAAAGCTTTTCAATGAATCATATTTTATTTCAGAAATATAATACCACATAATTGGAGGGGGAATTCCCGCAGTACTGAGCTCCTGTTGGTTTTGAATTTCGTGTCGCCTAAAGTGAAAGACAACATTTCCTTCAATTTTGCTGTCTATTCCACATCATATGAATTTCCGCAGAACCGAACACCTGTTTTTTGTTTTGAATATTTTGTATTTGCCAACTCATTTTTATGCCATGTTACATATATGTATATATATTCAAAGAGAAAATAGAGAAACAATTTTCATCTACAAAAATAAATAAATCTGGCACCTTTTTTTTCATCACACGCACGCACACACACACACACACACACACACACACACATGAACCGAAGTATAGTAGAAAAAGCATAAATATATGTACATCCCATTTTTGGCTAATTCAAACGATGGAGTTGTAGAACTTTCAGTTCTGTTATAAATAAATATTTACTCATATATATACATTTTGCTGACGTTTGGCAGTTCTACAGTTCCTTGTTTCTTTTTTATAGCAGTCCATCTTACTAGGGTACATGTCATTGTGGATGATACACCATGTTATGGCATCGAGCCATGGTTCCCAAATTTCGTTGAACGTTTCGATTTTTGATGTCCTAATTGCCGCGTATATTTCAATTTCAAATCTTTGTTTAATAATATTTTGAATCACGAAAATAGACATTTTTCGACCTTTTATTTTTGAATGATAAATGTAGTACTTGACTACAATTAAAATTAGATTTAATACAGTTGCAAAGTCTGATTTTGTAGCCTCTCCGAAAAGAACGATGTTCGCGTCAAATGTAACGGGTAATTTCGTTTTATTACGTAACCATGTCTCGATGTCTCGCCAGAGCTGGCGGATATAATCACAGGCCCATCTAAAAATTTCCTCGATATCATGAGATCCGACTAGAGTTAAATCCAATTCTGCTACACTAATTGATAACATTTTCTTGAATTTCCATGACGTCTGTCATATCTGGAATACTTTTCTCAGACGTCACTGATCATTTCCCTATTTTTCATATTAACAATAACGAATTTCCAAAACAGAAACAATACAGTAGCATAAAATTTCGAAGAATAACCAAGGAACAAAAAGATATATTCAAACAAAAGTTGGAAAATACCGATTGGAATGACGTCATTAACGAACAAGACGTAAACAAAGCCACCGATACTTTCTCGGCTAAGTTTAATGAAACCTACAACAGCTGTTTTCCAGTAGTAACAATAAATCAAAACAGAAACCAGATTATTAAACCCTGGATTAGTCCCGCAATTTTGAAATCAATAAGAGAAAAAAATAGACTATTTAGACAGCATATCGAACGCGAAGACCCAATCAATACGAAACAGTATCGCGATTACAGAAATAAACTAAATCATACCCTGAGACTAGCCAAACGGAATTATTATGAGAATAAATTCAATCAGCATAATAACCGTATCAAAGGCACCTGGAAAATTCTAAACGAGCTAATGAATCGCAAAAAATCAACGAGTTTACCTAAGAAATTCAAAATAAATGATCATGAGATAACCGACCCACTTGATATTGCCAACGGCTTCAACAACTATTTCAGTACCATTGCTTCTAACCTGGAATCAAATATCCCTGACACAACAAAGTACTTCAGAGAATTTCTGACTACCAATAACCAAAATTATTTTTCACTGGACGATTGTACAGCTGAAGAAGTAACCAGTATTATAGCGGATTTTAAAATGGCGCAGCTGGTATTGACGGTATACGAACTTCTATAATCAAAACAATTGCCAATCTCATATGTGAGCCATTATGTCATCTAGCTAACATGTCATTTCGACAGGGTCAAGTACCCAATGAAAACTGCTATAGTAACGCCAATATGTAAATCTGGCGATAACGAATTACTAGAAAATTATCGCCCAATATCAATACTTACCTGTTTTAGTAAAGTGTTTGAGAAGCTAGTGGCAAATAGAATGCAGAATATCTCATATTTAAACCAGTTCGTCTTCAGACAAAACCATTCCACCGCCTTGGCTACTCTATCGTTATACGAGAAATTCGTAGCTGCCAAGGAATCACACAACTACAGTATAGTCACCTTTTTAGATTTATCAAAAGCTTTCGACTCTGTTAATCACGAAGAACTATTGTATAAGCTGGATCATTATGGTTTCTGAGGAATCACAATCTCCTGGTTCCAGAGTTATTTATCTTCTAGATCTGTGTGTCAAGTTCAATGAGACAATGTCGTCGTCGACTTGTATGAGCTGTGGAGTGCCACAAGGCTCAATATTAGGCCCTATTCTGTTTCTCCTTTATATGAATGATATTAGTAATATTTCTCACATACTTGACATTCTACTTTTTGCTGATGATACTAGTGTCTTTCTCTCAGACGAAGATTATGCTAACCTCATTACAGGTATATCACTCGAACTGGAGAAACTACTTTCTTGATTCTCCTGCAACAAATTGTCTCTTAATATAGCTAAGACGAAATTTATGTTCATAAAACCAAACAAACGATCAAACATTGAAGCTCCAACATTGTCTATTAATGGACAATCAGTAGAACATGTGGAAAATTTTAAAGTCCTGGGAGTTTATTTCAATAATAAACTGAATTGGCTGACACATATATCTGAAATGGCCAAGAAGCTATCAAGAAATTTAGGGGTTATAAATCATATCACAAACCATGTTAATAAAACAACATTATTCATATAGTATTATTCCCTCATTTGTCCCTATTTGACATACTGCAATATTGTTTGGGGCAATACCTACATAACTCACCTTACTCCATTGATAACTCTTCAAAAACGTGCCATCCGAATAATATCTCTATCCGGAAAGTATGAACACACCGACCCTGTGTTCAAATATCTATGGAAGCCGGATGCGGCCATGCTAGTTCTAATCTTTTCGACTCCAATTTAACGCGATAACTCGAGAAGTCGAGAAATCGAGACGAGAAGTCGAGAAATCGAGGCGAGAAGTCGAGAAGTCGAGGCGAGAAGTCGAGAAGTCGAGACGAGAAGTCGCCAAAACGAGAAGTCGAGAAGTCGCCAAAACGAGAACGCGAGAAGTCGACAAAACGAGAACGTGAGAAGTCGACAAGTCGCTGAAACGAGAAATCGAAAACTCGAGAACGCGAGAAGTCGAGAACGCGAGAAGTCGAGAACACGAGAAGTCGAGAACGCGAGAAGTCGAGAACACGAGAAGTCGAGAAGTCGAGAACGCGAGAAATCGAGATGTCGAGAACGCGAGAAGTCGAGAAGTCGAGAACGCGAGAAGTCGAGATGTCGAGAACGCGAGAAGTCGAGAACGCGAGAAGTCGAGAAGTCGAGAACGCGAGAAATCGATAAGTCGCCAACTCAAACGTGTGCTACACGCCGCATGACAGGAAGGATGTGCAGCACTTACAAAAGAAGAAATTCAACGATAAAGGCGTGTATGTTAACCCTCCTGACAAAACTGTTCCATTAGTTTATGATAATTTATCTCCAATAATGCTAATCAATGACTCGATAATCTTTTAGGTTAACAAAACATTTTGGAAACTTGTATTTATTCGAAGTTACAATTGCAACAATTAGATCTCTTTACCGGTGCCAAAGATGTTTGTTTAAATATACACTCAACAAGATGTAAATATGCTCACTATACTTATTAATAGAGACACAGGCGCTGGAGACGAATTGAGCCTATCAGTAAATGTACACACTAATTCAGTAATCGAAGACTAATACACACTGTGTGTGTTAATTTACACAGATGTGGTTTCCGTGTGTGATAAAGTTATTTTATGAGTGTGGACATTCTTTTTTTTTTACGGATATATTATGAGAAGTTTCAGACGGTCAGCTCAAAGAATAAAACATTTTGGGGGTGGGGTGGTGTTGTGGAGTGAAATGGTCCTTCTCCAGGCTTCCCCAGGCCTAATGAAAGAGTTAAATTATGATGCAAAATAATTCACTTAAAGTGATCATCCTGTTAATTCTCAATACTGACAGATATCTTCACGACCGCTAAAGACCAGAAACAAATGTCTGCAAGTCAGCGGTAATCATATCTTTGTTTTTCAGACTGATAAATCTCATTTACGGTGCAGCAATGTATTTCCGAGTTACGGTTAGATCTGTGTGAAGACGACCTGGTGTATACTTCCATGCATCAGACATCACTATCCGTTTTGTAGCCCACATTTCTTGAGACAAGTCGTGTTTGCGACTCGGCTGTTCGTGTATCGGCTTTGATGTTTGATACAGCTCTTAAGGTCGTTATGGTGACATGGCAATGCGAGTGAAACATGTCACAGCCCTCAAATAGCTACCCCGTTACGTCTATGAGACATGTTTTCATGCAAAAATAGTGAAACATGTAGTGTTATGAGGCACCTAACATGTTACCCATCTCAAAATGAAATGTTAAACATGTAACCTCTTTTTGTAATGCACGGTTCAATCTAGATAATCCAAGATGGTAAATCATGGGAATTCCGGGATATTATGTCTGAGTTTACTGAGATTGTGCACGATTAAACCGAACGTTTACTAGTTGGCTGGCTTAACTTCAGGAAAATTTCTGGAAAATATTATTTGAAAGATCTACCACGCAAGCTGGTGGGTTAAAAAAAGAATTGACATCTACCACGAACTGATTTTAAGGGGCCAATATTTTAGTATGTAAATCTCATTACTAAGCCAATACATCTGAAGACATTTGCGAAAACCATAAACGACGTGGTGCAGCTAAGCGCAAATTTCTTTCAAACATAATATTTTTATTTTGCCACTTCAAAGCGCAGCGGATATTAAAATATCTACAGTGGGTCAAATTTGTGCGCTCTATCGGTTGGCGTACCTACGAAATAACTTCTAGCAGGTGAATGACAGCTAATAATTTCTCCTCTTGAATGCCAGAACCGGATCCTACATTCAGTAACCAATAAAAGAATGTCCACACTCATAAAATAACTTTATCACACACGGAAGCCACACCTGTGTAAATTAACACATAAAGTGTGTATTAGTCTTCGATTCCTGAATTAGTGTGTACATTTACTGATTGGGCTCAATTCGTCTCCAGTGCCTGTGTCTCTATTAATAAGTATAGTGAGCATATTTACATCTTGTTGAGTGTATATTTGAACAAACATCTTTGGCACCGGTAAAGAGATCTAATTGTTGCAAGAGTAACTTCGAAAAAATACAAGTTTCCAAAATGTTCTGTCCGAAAAGATGTTTGAGTCATTAGTTAGCATTATTGGAGATAAATTATCATAAACTAATGGAACAGTTTTGTCAGGAGGGTTAACATACACCCCGTTATCGTTGAATTTCTTCTTTTGTAAATGCTGCACTTCCTTCCTGTCATGCGGCGTGTAGCACACGTTTGATTTGGCGACTTCTCGACTTCTCGCGTTCTCGACTTCTCGCGTTCTCGACATCTCGACTTCTCGCGTTCTCGACTTCTCGTGTTCTCGCGTTCTCGACTTCTCGCGTTCTCGCGTTGTCGACTTCTCGCGTTCTCGACTTCTCGTGTTCCCGACTTCTTGCGTTCTCGACTTCTCGCGTTCTCGATTTCTCGCGTTTTCGACTTCTCGCGTTCTCGGCTTCTCGACATCTCGACTTCCCGACTTCTCGCCTCTCGACGTTCTCGACATCTCGCCTTCTCGACTTCTCGACTTCTCGCGTTTTCGACTTCTCGCGTTCTCGACTTCTCGACTTCTCGCGTTCTCGCGTTCTCGACATCTCGACTTCTCGACATCTCGACTTCTCGCGTTCTCGACTTCTCGCGTTGTCGACTTCTCGCGTTCTCGACTTCTCGTGTTCCCGACTTGTCGCGTTCTCGACTTCTCGCGTTCTCGACTTCTCGATTTCTCGTTTTGGCGACTTGTCGACTTCTCGCGTTCTTGTTTTGTCGACTTCTCGACTTCTCGTTTTGACTTCTCGACTTCTCGTCTCGACTTGCCGAATTCTCGTCTCGATTTCTCGACTTCTCGCCTCGATTTCTCGACTTCTCGCCTCGATTTCTTGACTTCTCGTCTCGATTTCTCGATTTCTCGACTTCTCGACTTGTCGAGTTCTCGAGTTATCGCGTTAAATTGGAGCCGAAAAGAGTACAACTAGCATGGCCGCATCCGGCTTCCATAGTTATCACCCCTCGCTTCTGCCCATTAGCCACCAGAGTTACTTTACACGTATATCCATTGTGCATCGATATGCTACTAGATATTCTAGAATCAAATTGTATCGACCCTTTTATTCTTCTGATCTTTCATTCTTCACTGCCAGAATTAAAGGTCCGAGGCTGTGGAACAAACTACCCACCCATCTCAAAGCAATAGATTCTATTTCTCTATATAAGTCGCAGTTGGAAAAACATCTCGTACTGGACTGAGTTTCACATTCTGTAAGCAGGGCCGACCATGGGTAGTTTTTTTGTTATTCACCGGTTCAGAAAATGTATTACCTACACTGAAGTTTTTCTAATATATTATCCAATATATTAAATCTGTGATGGTTTTATAATGCTATATTATTTTCTTTTGGGATAGAACAACCCCCTGGGTTTTTATTCCCGCCAGTTATACATCATATATCTTCCTGTCAACTTACTGCTACGGATATCATCGTTTTCAAGATATATTATTGATCATGTATGTATAAATTGGAACTGGTGAATAAATTGAAATTGAAATTGAAAATGTTCTCCATTAGAATGAACAAGAGTTACTGTCCTTTAGACCAAGAATTTTTAATAAGCTGGTTTGTCGCTAAAATTCTGTTGTTAATTCGAAACTGGAAATATATTAGTGTTGAACAGGCAGCCGTTTTAAACGGTAGTGCGTGAACATCAGGCCAACTAATATGCTGTATGTTTAATCTGGACTACCATTTATTCTGTGGTAATGGTTTTATGGGCTTTATTATAACAATCTTTACAGTCTTTAGTAGATTTTAAAAAGGTGGTGTGGAACATTTGGACGTACAGTGCTTATATTTACAATATTATCGAGTTTTTGTATTTTTTTAAAAGCTTCAATCGCCGAAATTATTCCATAGTATTCTAGAAAGTTGGTTTTATGTCGTATAGTCTGCTAAGTTGTTCACCAGAGTAATACGATTGGCTTAGACTGTCTATGTCAATCAAATCAAGCATAAACTTTACACCTTTATCATACCAATGTCCGTGAAAATCGACCTTTTGTTGATGTTTATATTTTCGTTGTTCCATAACGGAACACAAAATATCTCACTTAAAGTCTTAGGCGTATTTGTCCGCACTACATTATTCCACGCTGATAAGACATCCTTACAGAAAGAATTTGCACATAAATTCCACAGAGAGGAAATAAAGTTATTACGAAATTTACATAAAGACTGAATATCTGTGAGCGATGTAAGTAAAAATTGTTTCCAGTGTCTGAACACAAATTTACGAACCCAGGTAGTTTTTAGTGCGTACATAAAATTGCGAATGTCTATCATTTTTAAACCACCATGTCCGTAGCTTTGGATTATGCGGGATCTTTTTACGCTATCAACCGACGACTGCCATACAAAGTGAATAAAAAATATTGTTTAATTCTGTTATCATAGATTCTGGAGGATTGGGGATTAGCTTAAAACAGAAGAAAGTTTTTAGAAGTGTAATCCTGCCTTGAAGTGTGAGAATTCTCTGTGATTGATTTCTTTTTCCTTGGATTCATAATTTAGAGATACCATTTCGTCTTGATTTATAGAGAATTTTATTCCAAGTAATGTGAATTTTTCTGGGTTCCAGTCAAGTTTCCATCTGTGATGGTACACCGGCTTGCTAAATTTCTTGCTACCTATCCATAATGCCTAGGTTGTTATATTAATTTTCAATGCAGAATTTTTCGCAAAATAGTCTAACAAGATAAGTGTTGCTTCTAGTGATTTCGCAGATCCGTCAAGAATAAAGGTCGTACCATCTGCATAACGATTAATTTTATATTATACCTATACGTATACATATTATCTCACTCTTTTGACGAAATAGTATGGATAATAGTTCTGTGCACAGAATGAACACCTGCTAGTTTTGAATTTCGTGTCGCCTTAAAAGTTTTGAATTTCGTGTCGCCTTAAATGAAGGACCCCATTTCCTTAAATGTGATGATTGCTTCTAATTGTCCGTGCATGCACGGACATGTCCGTGCAAATACTTCGTAAGCAATAACTTCTAAATGCTTTGTCGGATTCCTCCGAAATTTGGCATCTGCATTCTTTGCGACAAGACGTCTGTTGGTATTACGTTTCAGCAAGATCCGCCTGTAGGTGGCGCCACTGGGTCTTGTTCCAATATTTAGTGCATGTCCGTGCAAATACTGCGTAAGCGATAACTCCTAAATGCTTTGTCGGATTCCTCCGAAATTTGGCATCTGCATTCTTTGCGACAACACGTCGCTGGTATTACGTTTCAGCAAGATCCGCCTGTAGGTGGCGCCACTGGGTCTTGTTCCAATCTTTAATGCATGTCCGTTCATGTTTGTTCAAATCCTTCGCGATAACTTGCAAACAATTTGTCGGATTTCTTCGAAATTTGGTAAATGCATTCCCTGCGACAAAACACCGTTGGTGATGCGTTTCAGCAAAATCCACCCGGAGGTGGCGCCACTAGAGTTCATTCCATTATTCCATGCTGCAAGTGGTAACTTAGAAACACTTGGTCGAATTTCTTTGAAATATCCTACATATGTACCTTTCTGGGTAACATGAGAAACGTTGCGGCTCATCGGATTCTTCTCAAATTTGGCATGCATTTACCATGCCAGGAGCTGTTGCTTGGGATTGCCTTTCGCTCACTTGCACTCACAGGTGGCGCCACCTGGTGGCAACATCACAAATTCGTTTCCGGGTAATAACTTGAGAACTGACCATTGGATTCTTCTCAAATTTTGTATGAATGTACCGTGACATAAGATGTCGCTTGATAATGCATTTCACTGACTTGCGCCTAGAGGTGGCGTCACCTGGTGTCAAAATCTAAATTTGGTTTCTGGGCAATAACTTGAGGACCCTCATCGGATTCTCCTCAAATTTGGTATGCAGATGTCCCCTCGATACCATGTTCCTTGGGATTGTATTTTTCCCGCTTCTGCCTACAGGTGGCGTCTCCTGGTGGAAAAATTTGTTTCCGGCAATAATTTGCCAACTGCTCATCATATTATTCTCAAATTTTGTATTCATATGTGACCCGCCCCAAATAACATGAACACCGGTGGGCATCTAGTAACAGCAATAACTTGAGGACCCCTCTTCAGAGTCTCAAAGTTCATATGCCGATACCATGACATGAGATGTCATTTGGGATTGTGTTTTGCCTGCTTGCACCTACAGGTGATGACTCCTTGTGGCAAAGTCTAAATTTGGTTTCTGGGCAATAGGTTGAGGATGCCTTCATATTCTTGTCAAATTTAGTTTGCAGATAATATGCCATGAGTTGTCTCCTGGGGTTGCATTTCGGTTACATGATTTTCATGCTACATGGTAAAGAACATATATTGCAGTAGCAATCAACATTCAGTCAGCCATTCGGAGTTGATCTCAAAACCTGGGAAGGTGGAAAGACCCCTCTGCTTCTTACGCCTGTGAAGTAGCTGTTGCCATCCTCATGAATATCTTCTGAAACCGACAGCGCTTATAAATATTGCTGCCATTTTGGCGGGGGACCTAGCATCCTCTGGCTGCTTGTTTCATGTACAGGGAGATTTCTATGGCCTTCTTGTCAGCACACCTACCACTCCCCTCGAGGAGAGCATGTTCCCACCCCCAGGGCGCCGAGCCCCACCCTCTATCTCCCAAACTACCTCTCGATCGACCCTCATATATTGTGTTTGAGCATATATATCCAATATATCTTGGCCGAAAATGAAATTTATGTGTAGTCTGCAATATTGGTATAATTCTGCCACCCGTCAATGAATTGCAACCCCAAAGGGTCTCGATTTATTAGGCATAGGCCCATATTCTTGTATTTGGTAAGTGGGTCCCTTGCCTATAGATCTTGCTTGGAATTGTTTTTCGTGCCAGTCCGCCTCTAAGTGGCACATTGGGGCCAAGTTAAAATTGCATTTCCAGACAATAACTTTGGAAAACCTTAAAGGAATAGACAACATTTGATAAACGTATATTGCAAATAAAAGAACAATTCCAGGAGTGCCCAAAACGATTTTTATTTCAATTTTGTAATTTTTTCCAACCGAGTAAGAAAGCCGTTAATGACAAATTCTGTCGCTTGTAAGGGCGCCGCCATTACGGCAAGTTTAGTGACGTCACTGGGCCGCAGAACACTGAGTGAACTGGGCGGAAACGCACAGTTTGCCATGCACTGGAATAATCGCAGCCCGATAGGCCAGCAGGTGTGGCTATACATTCTTGTATTCTGCACCCTGTAAATACCGGCTGATGTCTGTACAATAACAATGATCTTATCCTTGTTGTTGAGAAATCGGGTTTGATCTGTCGGCCAGTCTAGACTGTCAAAGTTAGTGTCAATGAAACACAGCATCGAGTTGTCTGATAAAATATGCTTCCGTTACAGGCCAATACTTTTCAGCTGGTGACTACGCCAACACTCACTGAGATTGTTTAATGTATAACCGAGAATGTGAATGATTCTGATTTCTGTGTTACCAATTCAGAGAATCGAGCCTCAATAAAGATCGGCACTCAGACAGAAAACGAAACTAAATCTGCCTCAGCTGGAGGGCCGTTACCCCGGGAAAAGATTGTCCGGAGATTTCTCTCACCGTTGAACTGTTACCGAAAGAAACTGTCTAGCATGACACGGCCGTTAAACATCCACCCAAATATCTAGCGTGCGAGAAAATTTACCTGAGAATGTTTATGGAATAAATCCTTGTCAGCTAATGTCAGCACTTGCACATGTGCTCATCTGATCGTTTCCTAACAGGACATCTCACAGCAGAGCCGATTAAATGAAATCCGCGTACGGCCGGCATCTACGGTACATGCATCCTCGATCGATTTCTACGGTAGATCGTCTTCAATGGGCTCGAACATGCCTGACACTAAGTTGTATCCCTCGACACTGCTCCCAAGCAAGTTTGGCCCAGTCATCAGTCAGGTTAAAACTCTCGGAAATGCAAGGCGATCCTTGGAAAAAGTTGAAAATCACTTGCTGCCATGTTTGCTCTCTAATAGCAGAGCGGCCCATTGACGTCATGAGCTAGTTGTCACGTGAATATCACTCGGCCGCTCATTGGTTAAACCATAAAGATGGTGGTTCCCTTCATTCAACACATCTGGTCATTTCCACAATGTTTGGGAGTATTTTTCTTCGTTAGAAAGAATCTCAAAAATAGGGGAAAAATATTTTTGGGCACTGTTTGGATTGTTCTTTCAGTCGCAGTGTACGTTTGCCCAATGTTGTCTATTCCTTTAAGGATTCTTTCCAAATTTGGTGTGTGGGTACCTTGCCTCAAGATCTGGCTTGAGATTGTTTTTCGTGTTGATTCGTGTATAGGTGGCGCCACCTCAAAGCTAAGTTAAAAGTGTTTCCAGACAATAATTTTGAAAACCTGGACCGATCCATTCCGAATTTGGTGTGTAGGTACATGTATCTCGCCTCAATATCTCGCTTGGTATTGTTTTTCATGCCGATCCACTTATAGGTGGCGCCACCTGGGGGCAAATTTAAAATTATGTGTCCGGACAAAAACTTTTTAAAACTTGAATGGATTCTTTCTAAGTTTGGTATATGGATACATTATCCGAAGGTTTCGCTTGGGATTGCCTGTACGTGGCGCCACCTGTGGGCCGAGGTAAAATTGCATTTCCGGACAGTAACTTTTGAACTTGAACGGATTCTTCCAAATTTGGTATGTGGGTTCCTTCCCTCAAGGTATCTTTTGGGGTCTTCACAAGTAATGTTTCCTTTACTAAAGATGCAAAAAGGGATGCCTCCTCGATCGTATTCGATCGATTATATCTAGTTCAAAATGGTTGCAATGCGTTTCCCTCAGAAGGTATCGTTTGTCGTTGCTTTCCGTCCATTTTACATTATATTTCTTGAATAAAAAAGGGCAAAAAATAGATTCTCCACCGCCCTGGAATTTTAAGCAAAAAAATCGGTTGAAAAAAAATCGACCCAAAAATGTCTTCCGGACAGATAGAGTCACTGTGACACCATCATGGTGGCCATCTTGATTTTTTGAAAGCATTTTACCGTAGGCGTGGGCCCAAGTATATAGTATGGAAAGTTACAGTACTCTAGCCCGAGTGGTAACGAAAATAGATAGGCAGCAAACACCCCTCCCCCCACTTGCCCAAGAATGCAATTAATAGACTAAAAATACCGCGTGTCTGTGTAGGGTTCAGTTGCAGGTGATATTAGCTATGGGCACTGTGTATTTTTTTTAACAAATCGAATCCAATGACCTCAATTAGCCATAATAGCAGTTTGGCCTTCCTAAGACACACAGAACCCGAGAAAATCGATATTCTATAATGTACGGCAGTCATCTTTGATCTTTGTGTTTCGTGTCAATTGTAAATGAAAGTAGCCCTTATGGAAAATCATCATGCAAAATTTGCAGTTTTATTGGGCCTGTAACAGTAATGTTGAAAAATGACCCATAAGCAACCCGACTATAGAACACACACTTCAATATATAAGTTGAAAACATCCGAGGGTGAAATGTATATCAGAAAACTTCGACGAATACAATTATTAGTAAACTGCCATGTAACATCTACATTTACAAAATATTACACAGTGTCATAGTCCAAATGTGGTCGATCAAACCCGATTTTCGAAAAAAAAAGCCCAACCTGGCTTGCGAACACCTTTGATCGGAACACACACTGACATGAATAATATTAGGCAGCTGTGAACAATTAGAAGGAAAAACTGCTGAATACGGAATGTCTCAGACAATGATACTATGCCAATAGATTTAAGAATTACAAACAGGTAGCGTTTTCTTGACATTCATATTCATATTCATATGTGAATACTTCTACCTGTACCACTTTTAAAATTGTAAGATTTATAATAATATCCCAACGCATATTCAATGACTGTAGAAAAAATCAATTTCTGAATATAAAAATCAAATTCTGCAAATAGGAAACATTTCAAGTCAGTATCTCTGGATATCGCTCTCAGTTATAAGTTGTAAGTTATACGAGACAGATCCCGCGTGTAACTTCACATGTGAGGAATGCTTAATATAAAATCTTCCGGGACCTGAGTCTACTGAACCAATACAAACAGATACGCATACCTCGCAATGTGAAACACATGCTCGTTGTCAGAGCCACATGAGTTTTTCAAAATGAAATATAAAGGAATACGTATGGCCAGTTGGAATGCTGAATACATCACCAACAAACTCGAACAGATAAATAGTACCCGGACTGATCGATGTCACGGGACTCTCGGAAACGTTTTTAACATCTGATTGGTCTAGTGAAAAGTTGATTCGGAGCTATCATCAGCCTCCAGTACGGGAAGATCGAGAAGGACGCGGAGGTCGGGGTATTCGAGCTATCATCAGCCTCCAGTACGGGACGATCGAGAAGGACGCGGAGGTCGGGGCATCCGAGCTATCATCAGCCTCCAGTACGGGACGATCGAGAAGGACGCGGAGGTCGGGGTATCCGAGCTATCATCAGCCTCCAGTACGGGAAGATCGAGAAGGACGCGGAGGTCGGGGTATCCGAGCTATCATCAGCCTCCAGTACGGGAAGATCGAGAAGGACGCGGAGGTCGGGGTATCCGAGCTATCATCAGCCTCCAGTACGGGAAGATCGAGAAGGACGCGGAGGTCGGGGTATTCGAGCTATCATCAGCCTCCAGTACGGGAAGATCGAGAAGGACGCGGAGGTCGGGGTATCCGAGCTATCATCAGCCTCCAGTACGGGACGATCGAGAAGGACGCGGAGGTCGGGGTATCCGAGCTATCATCAGCCTCCAGTACGGGACGATCGAGAAGGACGCGGAGGTCGGGGTATTCGAGCTATCATCAGCCTCCAGTACGGGAAGATCGAGAAGGACGCGGAGGTCGGGGTATTCGAGCTATCATCAGCCTCCAGTACGGGAAGATCGAGAAGGACGCGGAGGTCGGGGCATTCGAGCTATCATCAGCCTCCAGTACGGGAAGATCGAGAAGGACGCGGAGGTCGGGGTATCGAGCTATCATCAGCCTCCAGTACGGGAAGATCGAGAAGGACGCGGAGGTCGGGGTATCCGAGCTATCATCAGCCTCCAGTACGGGAAGATCGAGAAGGACGCGGAGGTCGGGGTATCCGAGCTATCATCAGCCTCCAGTACGGGAAGATCGAGAAGGACGCGGAGGTCGGGGTATCCGAGCTATCATCAGCCTCCAGTACGGGAAGATCGAGAAGGACGCGGAGGTCGGGGTATTCGAGCTATCATCAGCCTCCAGTACGGGAAGATCGAGAAGGACGCGGAGGTCGGGGTATCCGAGCTATCATCAGCCTCCAGTACGGGAAGATCGAGAAGGACGCGGAGGTCGGGGTATCCGAGCTATCATCAGCCTCCAGTACGGGAAGATCGAGAAGGACGCGGAAGTCGGGGTATTCGAGCTATCATCAGCCTCCAGTACGGGAAGATCGAGAAGGACGCGGAGGTCGGGGTATCCGAGCTATCATCAGCCTCCAGTACGGGACGATCGAGAAGGACGCGGAGGTCGGGGTATCCGAGCTATCATCAGCCTCCAGTACGGGACGATCGAGAAGGACGCGGAGGTCGGGGTATCCGAGCTATCATCAGCCTCCAGTACGGGACGATCGAGAAGGACGCGGAGGTCGGGGTATCCGAGCTATCATCAGCCTCCAGTACGGGACGATCGAGAAGGACGCGGAGGTCGGGGTATTCGAGCTATCATCAGCCTCCAGTACGGGAAGATCGAGAAGGACGCGGAGGTCGGGGTATTCGAGCTATCATCAGCCTCCAGTACGGGAAGATCGAGAAGGACGCGGAGGTCGGGGTATTCTTGTTTATGCGAATGACGCACTTCCCTACCTCAGAAGAACCGATGTGGAATCTGAAAACAGCTTATTGAACTTGTATTTGGCTCGAACTATTGCCACCGAAATCTCCCCCCATTATTGTAGGATATGTTCATCGTTCCCCTGACACCAAGGTCGAGGGAGATCAAAATCTTATATTAAATGTAAAAAGAGTCTACAATGAAGTAAATGTTGATGCAACGAGAGATGGTTATTATTTTGTTACTGATTCTTTAACAGATATGGGTGTTCAGCAGGGTGTAAATGAAATCACAAGACCGAAATCTAAGGCAACATTGGATCATATTTATACCAGTGACATGGCTAATATTTTGAAAATTTCTGTTCCCAAGAATTCAATGTCGGATCACTACTCAATCAGTGCAGTACATAAACATAATGGCTCATTTTTCAAGCTGAACACACACAGAACAATCCAGTACAGATATATGAAGACATTTATTCCCGGTGACTTTAGGGATGACCTTTATAGAGTTTCCAGGAACATTTTGGGTATGTTTGAAGACCCTGAAGATAGATTAGATATATGATAAACTATGTATACGGATGTTGTAAATCGTCATATTCCATATAATGAAAGGCGGCTGAAGTCACTGCAACAGCCAGAATGGTTTAATAATGACATATATAAACTTATACAAATACGAAACGAACTCCATGAGTACAAATCTCGTGAAGCAAAAGAGGTAAGAAGAGGTATTATACATTCAAGCCAAGAACAAAGTTAACCATAGTATTAGAAAAGCTAAACGCGATTTTTCCGGAATGCACTATGCCAAGCAAATTGTACTTCAAAGGTCCTTCCAACATACATGAGCTACTGATAGGACACAGAAATGTGTTAGTCCGTCTATCATAGTGTCCAATTATAATAAAGTTATAGACCCTCTGGTCAGGGCTAACAAGTTTAACACCCATTTCACATCAATACACCATCAATATAGAAATGATATCAGTACTGGATACTCAGATCTGAATAAGCTCAGTTTGTGTCCGAGAAGAAATCGGAGGACGATGTATTCTGTATACCAGATATTGAAACCAATTTCATTAGAATTCAATTTCTGACAAAGTCTTCGGCAAAAGCAACGGGCCTTGATGGTATTAGCATAAAATTATTAAAAGAAACAGTGGACATCATTTCACCAAACCTTGCAGCTATTTGTAACCTTAGTTTTAGGAGTTTTGCCACTTTTCAAATCAGGGGACGCTGGAGATTTGGGAAACTACATGCCAATCTCAGTACTCCGAGTATTGTCTATAATCACCAAAAGACATGTTTATGATCATTTGAATCAATATCTGATCTCAAACCAACTTCTCAAAAAGCAGTCCGCCTTTAGGAAATACCACTCAACTCATCCAGTCCTAACAAAAATGTCGGATTTTTTCATTGTGCGGGTATTCTCGTAGGTTTAAAGAAAGCCTTCAATCTTGTTGACGATGAACTCATCCTCCAGAAGCTGAAAATCTACAGAGTACATGGTATAAGCCTTAGCTGATTCAAACCACACTTGCAACGTAGAAGTCAGTGCGTTTCCTATGAAGGATTCACTTCCATCCAAAAACGGATAGAAGTTGGAGTCCCTCAAGGTTCTATTCTGAGACCCCCTCTTTTTATTATTCCTATGGACGATCGTGTCCTCGAGGTAAGCTATAGTGAATTTGAAATGTATGTTGTTGACTCCACACAATATGTGTCGGATAAAGATGTCGCTGGTTTATGTAACAAGTTAAATTCAGTAGTGATACCTGTATCGAACTGAATCAGGGAGAACAAAATGTCCCAGTGACCCAGGTCGAATCTCACAAACTGCTTGGTGGTCAATTTGATAGCAATATAAACTGGAAGAACCATCTTAATCAACTTTGTAAAAAGTTGAAAAGTAAATTATTTCTAATGAATAAAATTTATTTTTTGCTACCTGAAACAGCAGAGTAGCATATTATAATGGCCTGGAACAGCCACTCATCGATTACTGTACAATAGTTTGGGGTGATTGTATCAACAAATCCTGATCCATAAGTTGATGAAACGTTTTGGGAGGACGATATTAGATATTAATTGTTCTATCAGCTCAGTCGAATTGTTCAGACCCTTGAACTAGATTCCATTTGATGAGCAAATGAAGTTTGACAAGTGCTGTTATATGTGGGACATATTAAATGGATACACACCTGATTACAAGCTGGAACTGGTAAGGGACCGGTCAAAATTTATCGCAGGGGGGGGGAGGGGGGCGGTGCATTGAAAAAATATAGGTAAAAAAAGTGCCAACCCCCCCTCAAGTGATCTTTAAAAAAGGTATTGCCCCCCTCTCGGAGTCCTAAAAAAAGATCTGCCTCCCCCCAAATGAGGTCTCCAAAAAACCCCTCAAGACCCTCCGCACCCGAGAAGCAAATTCACAGAAGTCAATACCGGTACAGTTGTATATATTTAATGGCAAAAACACAGGTGGTTGTACATAAATGATGCATTAACTCATCATCCCTTTTAATATTAGTTAGCTTGGAGCCTTCCAGTAATTCAAAGCATGGAAGCGACAGGTATAGGTATTTGTATACTGGACATATGATAATCATGACAACAAAATTCCACTTGAATCAATCCCACCATACTCAGAGTAAATGTGTTGGTTTCTAACTGTCATAAAGTATGAACATGAACCATGCAAAGCACAGGGAAACCATTGGACTTGGCGGTATTTGAATAGGGCCCTGGTAGATGAAGAAACGTTTGATGGAAACAAGCAATTAGGGACCAGGCAAAAATTATCAGGAGGACGGGACCGGTTAATTTAGGGCAGGGACCAACATTTTTTTAACGGCTTCTCTGGATGGGACAAGACTTTTTTTGTCGCATTGACGAGCGAGACCAAAGTTTGTTTTCGTCGAAGTTCACAGGAACAAAAATATGACGATTTGACCAGCCAGAGCTTCAGTAGCACAAAATTGAGTATATTTGAACACATACCCAAACCAATGAAAACACATATCTTATTGGATATATATGCACACAAGATAAACAGCATCCTCATTCTCAGGCTATTATTATTATTATAATTTTTTTTTAACTCAACTTTAATGTCTCATGAACACATTATTGAATAATCAAGAGTGAACATCAACAACAACACAATTACACTCCCAAGTCAGTTTGTGTATGATGATGATGGGGATTAACAGTGGACCCAATGGATATTGTGGTTAATTTCAAGAGTTATCGTCCCTGTTGTGATCATAGAGGCTGATTAGTCTCCCTTGATGTGACTTTTCATAAGTTATCTCCCTTGTTTGAACATTTACTGTTTGTGAATCCAGAAATTATCTAGGAGTGAGTGAGTGAGTGAGTGAATAGGGTTTAACGTCGCTTTCAACATTTTTTCAGCTATATCACGACGGGGAAGGGAAGGGAGGGGAGGGGAGGGGCAGGGGCAGGGGTACCTACTTGTAACAGAGCAGATATAATGCTGCCATTTTATAGTGCTGTCCCACTGAAATATCGTGCCGTAGGCAGACATGACACCCCACTCAGTCACATTATACTGACACCGAGCGAACCAGTCCTTGTTCTATCCTCTTAATGCTGAGCGTAAGCGAGGGAGCAACAAGTTCCATTTTTCAAGTCTTAGGTATGACCCGGCCTGGGATCGAACCCAGTACCTACCGCTTACGAGGCCGACGCTCTAACCATTAGACCACCGCAGTGCGGTCCAGAAATTATCTAAACACTGCTAAACCGTTTGTATTCATCTTCTTTGTGTAAAGATCGTCGGGTAAGGTTCATTGTAATGTGGTACACGTGCGTAATTGTGTCATTGTCATCGGAGATCGGCCCGTTATCGTGAATGTATCAGTGTCGAAAACTGGTCCATTCTCGATACAGTCTTTTAAGAACTGTATTTCAGGTCACAAACCACTAAATATTTGCCTTACTTGTTATGTAGTAAATGAGCTGGGCACATCTGACCAAAACTATATTCCCTACTATTCACGGTCACTATTGACATACCACACCGAATAGCCTGGCTTTTCCTCTAAAAAATATGGAAAAATCAGCATACATTTCCCACCACTTTTCTAAATGACAGCTCCTGGAATGAGGACATGGCGTCTAATGCCATGGCAACCAGGGTTAAAGGGGGGTGGGGGGGGGGGGGGGGATGGGGTCAAGAAAACGAGGCTAAATTTTTTTTATTAACCTGTGACAATGGTTCTTCCGGGAATGAATTATAAAATATAGCACAAACCATTTCACTGCCACTTACATGTGGTATAACAGCCACCCAGTAAATTCAATGGAGGTTTGTTACCTTCAAGAATGTGTGCTTTTTTCATTGGCTTTTGCTGACAATGTTGATAAAGGCTTTTGATTCTGTGATTATACTCTTTAAGGATAAGGGGGGAGTTCCAGTTTTTAATACACCCACTGACGAAACCCTCACAGACAAAACCCTCCAAAAAAAAAAAAAAAAAATAATAATAATAAAAAAAAAAATTGAAAAAAATAATAAAAAAAATCACACAAAACTCCCACCTTGTCTTTTTTTTATAAATTTGTTATCAACAATCAACATTTACGATTTTGATTTCATTTTTTTATTAGAGACCGAGCAAAAATTACCTGAGCGTTGATGTATTTTAGATAAGTACTGGTACCTTGGCTGTTGATTCATTGTTCCGATTCCGATTATTAAATATCAAATTGCAACGGGAAATTCAACTTATTCTGATGACTTGTTGCACGTGACACATCGTTTTTTTTACTGTAAAGGTGGGGTATATACATGTATATTATCATCGACAGATCACTAAGACAAAACCCTCAAAATCTGAAAAAAATTAATATTTCATCTCCTAAATAGCACAGGTACATCCTCTAATCATAAGAAACATGTTTACCAAGATTCATAATCATCCAATAACAGCTGACAACTGCAGCAAACTTTCTAAGTACAAATGTACATGTGCACCTCAGCTAAACGCAAAACTTAACATTGAAGTACTTTTGTATTTTTTGTATTTTTTTCTAAATTTTCTAGATTTTTTTTGAATTTACTAAACCAAAAACCTTATCATTTCCAGGCTGGGGACACCGATACCGACGACGACATCCTCTTCCCCCCTCACAATATCTCCCCTTTACTTCGTAAGGCGAGATAAAAAATTGCCCCCCCCCATCAAGTTGAAGTTGGGGAAAAAAAGTACGCACCCCCCCTGATTGGAGTAGTAAAAAAAGTACGCACCCCCTCCCGAACCACAAGAAAAAACTTCTTGCCCCCCCTGAATTGCACTGGCCCCCCCCCCTCCGATAAATTTTGAACAGTCCCCAACCCCAGTACAATTGTTCATACTAGAGCCACAAGAACTACCTGTAGAAAGGAACTTTATCTTCACAAAACTAATAGTGAAAAAGGAAAACGGACGGACAAATATTCGACAATTAACCTTAAACACTGAAATAAAAAATTCAAAGACAAAACAAACAATTGGCCCATTCACACTCATAAGTTGACCTGTGTTCGGCTCCCCAACAAGTAGAAAACATCTGTGTTGGTGACATGATCATAGCTTAATAAACCCTCCGGTTGAAATGATATATATTTAATATTTAAAGTATTTCTACTTCCGAACACCCTCATTTTCTTGACGGCGAATATTTAAAAAAAATGTTGCGAGAAACAACAAAACAGGCAAAACAAATAGAGTTTACACATGCGAAGTTTTCTTGTTTTATTACTCGGAAATACGCTAGAACGTGTCTCCGGCCATCTAAGACCCCTAGAGCTTCCGGGGCCTGACCAGCTCCTGGATCCTCGCCTATTTGTGCTGTGATAGTGACCCTCCAATTACCAATTGCTTCCGCCATGCCTGTCTTTCATCTGTAAATATCCATAATCAATGTTTTTATTGTTTTTAATGCCCTGTCCAATGAGTCTAGATATACCTATTGACACGTCATATATTTTTATGCCTTTCATCTGTTTATATCCATATTCATTGTTTTCAATGTTTTAAATCACCAGAGAACTATTTGAAAACCCCCATACATGTGTGAAATGCTATCCTCTTTTAAATAATTATTTTTATTATTATTATTATATATGTCGGCGATCTAGACCATTCGACCAAGGGTCTCCCACGAAATAGGAGGTAGCGGGCAGGTAATCTTGACAGCGAACATACAATACCGGTCTGACCACCGTAATGACATAGCTTCCATTGCTGAATACATAACAATATATTTTGTCGCTTAGAAAGTGATCGTTTAGCAGTATTTTCGTTACTTTGGGACTACGCGCTCTAAGTGTAGCTCAGATTCTAGTGCGACAAGCAGTGATAGGCACCCAACCGCCAGAACTATATGTCGGCGATCTAAACCACTCGGCCAAGGGGCCTCCCACAAAATAGGAGGTAGTAGACCGGTAGTCTTGAAAACGAACATACAGTACCCCCTCCGGTGAGCGTAATGGCATAGATCCCAGTAGTAGGGTGTAAGCATCTGGAGTATTTAGCGCCTCACTGCGCATGCGCGGAGTGAATAATTGGGTTGGCATAGGGGGGGTTCGCATGTCGTGAGTCAATGTAAATGAGGAGTATTTATGGAAATGAGGGGTGATTGTATGTGTGCGCATGCGTGAGTGTATGCGCATGCGTGAGTGTATGCGCATGCGTGAGTGTATGTAAATGAGGAGTAGAATATGGAAATGAGGTGATTGATGCGCATGCGTGAGTGTATGCGCATGCGTGAGTGTATGCGCATGCGTGAGTCTGTAAATGAGGAGTAGAATATGCAAATGAGGTGATTGATGCGTGAGTGTATGCGCATGCGTGAGTCTATGCAAATGAGGTTATTGGGTTCATTGGTGTTGATTATTCAAGATGGCGGCTAGTTTTTCTAGGTTAGGGGTGGTCGGTTTCAAGATGGCGGCTTGTTAGGGTTCATTGGTGTTGATTCAAGATGGCGGTTAGTTTTTCTAGGTTAGGGGTGGTCGGTTTCAAGATGGCGGCTTGTTTTTGTAGGGTGGGGGTGGTCGTGTTCAAGATGGCGATTTTTTCAGTGCATGGTGGGTTCAAAATGGCGGCCAGTTTTTGTGTCTCAGTGCATGGTGGGAGGTGGATAGAAAAACGTATAAAAGGAGTCCATTTTTAGGGAAAGGGGTGTATTCAATCTGACTTACCTGACCTGACCTGTCTCCCTGCCTGCCTGCCTGCCTGCATCCCTGCCTTGCTTGCCTGCCTGCATTCTGCCTGTATGGAATGCATGTACTGACTTGGTTCTGGGTTTTTTCCATCACGGTTGTGCGCAGGTGTATGACGTCACTTCCGGTCTGCGTGAATCGGGTGTGACCTGGGACTATGGGATGCATGTACTCACTTGGTTCTGGGTATTTGTCATCACGGGGAGGTCACGTGATCAGTTCAAGGTCATATCCATTTTTTATCGATATGTCAACCCCACACCCAGTCCATTAGATGCTCCTTCACCTAAGCTTCACTTTGATACCTCACTCGACATGTGGTGTGAGTGAGTGCAAGAATGTATTCATCCGCGGTGATGCAGTCATGTCTGGCGGTGATTCGGTCTCGGGAAAAAGCTTCCTTGCCCAATGCCTACGGACTTTACCGAAGATACACGGACTTTAACGAAAAGACACGGACGTACACGAAAAGACGCGAAGGTGAACGCCATTGTGGGAAACCTCCCACAGACAGGTCAGTACATGCATTTCTATGTTGTTCACGCATAATAAAAGGATTGATCTGTAATCTGTGTTGTTGTTGTTGTTGTTGCTCCCTTTTTTTGGACTAACCCATCAGAATAGTACGTATCACGGACTATACCCGTAGAGCTACATCTGGTCTATAAAACACGTCCCTCTGGATCCCACACCTTCATTTCTACAGAGCCATGGCGGAGACCCAGCCCCATGCGACTCGCATTTTACAGTATGCCACCGTGGTGAATTCATTCACGGGTTACCGAGCAGTGGTCCGGTCCATGTTTGCAGATGGCGACGACAACGAGGGACGACGCCAGATCCTGAACGAGTTCACAGAAGCGGTCCTCCACAGAGTGCACTCGATGGAGAGGCGTGCCATCACTCACCACTACTGGACTATGACAGCCATCCTTGATGCTCGGGCTGTGGACCACGAGCGCTCACGCCGCAACCAGCACCGGCTGGTTGGCCTCATACTAGTCTGTGCCCTATTCACCCTGGCGCTGTGGTATTGACACTATAAATACCAGGGTCAGACAGAGTGTGTGTCATTCACCGTTCGACATTTGGACCAAGCATGTCATCCGTCCTACGAGCCATCCTCCCCCTTACACCTTACCAGGTGGGATTATACGTTTATGATGCTAAAGTGACCCTGGTGGAAGATAGTGGCGGGGATTGGAGGGCGTCCCCTGAGACTTTATCGAATACGGTGACACTACAGCGTGATGGGTGGACTAAGTTTAAACGAGTGTTAAGCGGTGAATTGGACGGACGCCTGATCCACATGGACAATGCCATTTATGTATACCGTACTGCGCTCTACCCACGGGTGGGACGCTACCAAGAGCCGGCTCGAAGTTTCCTCCTAACTCCCTCTCTGTGGTCAGCCTTGGAGAAAATAGTGCCTATTGTAGACCAGTTATTTACACCCGACGATCGATCACCCCATCAATTGGCATGGGCTCGTGCTATCGAACACGCACTAGATGAACCTAATGAAAAAAAAGCGGATGGAGAAAATACTATATGTATAGAATGCGCAGAGGCTGGAATGACAGTGTCACCTGATGAAGCCACCCACACACACATGACGGTCCAGAACGATGAAGAAGAAGAAAAAATCCGTGATGAAGCCGCGGGGCCAATGGCTGAACCCCATGAACAACTACATGAACCCGACGACGACGATGCCATTGATTACCCGGCTAGACTCAGTCAGCCCAATGACATGACCACCTGATCCTTTGATCTCACGGGGTTCTCCCTATAAATACGGGAGACAGTGAAATCTGGTACCATTCACGTACTGACCATGACGGAGCATATAGTACTGGCGTATTTCAGCTTGACCCCCGAGGTTTTCCTGCACGTGTATGCGGATAAGGTCGATATCATGGAGGAGGTGGTGGGAGACACGGACCCTACACAACCGTGCCCGGCTCACATTCGTCTGTCCCGGGAGGGCTGGACCAAATTCAAACGGGTGTTGTCTGGTGAACTGGACGGCGACCTCATCCACTTGTGTCACGATGTGTACATTTGACGCGGCCCTTTCTTTGCTCAATTGGCTCGGCTAGATGGAGGTACAGTGCATTTTACCCTTCACCCTGATCTATGGTCTGCATTGGAAGATGCCGTGGTGGATGTGGATGAAGTGCTTATCAAGCGGTCATCAGACGAGTTGGACTGGTCATTGACCATGGCCACTGTGGAAGCCACGAAGAAAATCAGAAAGAAACTCCGGCCCAAGATACACCCGTTATAAATAAACGATAGAGCCAGGGTCCATCATCATTGTGTCACCATGAAGCGCTGGGAGAAGGTGTTGGATAACTTATACTACAGTCCCGACAGTCCGGCGGCCTATAGTGCCTTGTCGGCTCTCTATCGAGCGGCCAAACCCCAGGGGATACAACGTGCCCAAGTCCGAGATTGGTTAAGAAAACAAGACACCTATACCTTACATCGATCTGTCCGTCGCCATTTTCTACGGAACCGGGTCATCGTGGGAGGAATAGATGCCCAGTGGCAAGCGGATTTGGTGGATATGAGCGCCTTTGCCAAACACAACGATGAGAATCGGTATATCTTGACGTGCATCGATATCCTATCCAAGTATGCGTGGGTGGTACCCATCCGGACGAAAACGGGGGCAAATCTCATAGCGGCGTTCAAAGACATCTTCAAGACCGGGCGCAAACCTTTGTATTTGCAAACCGACGAAGGCACGGAATTCCTCAACAGACCGTTCCAAGCCTTTCTCAAGAAACAGAAGGTGTTTTTCTTCCATACGTACAACGAGACCAAGGCTTCCGTGGTGGAGAGGTTCAACAGGACATTCAAAGGTCGCATGTATAAATATTTCACCTATAAGAATACAAGGCGGTACATCGATGTTCTCCCGAAACTGGTGAGGGTTACAATCGAGCCTATCATCGAAGTATAGAGAGAGCCCCCATTACCGTCACCCAACGCAATGAAGCCCAAGTCCGGCGTGTCTTGTACCCCAGGCCATCGCAGCGAACGACGAAGGCGGTGTACAAGGTCGGGGACCCTGTACGGATCAGTAAAGTCAAGGGCAAGTTCGAGAAAAGTTACTTGCCCAACTGGAGCGATGAGCACTTCCTGATTAAACGGCGCCTACCCCGACAGCGGCGAGTCTATGAACTGGAAGATCTCCAAGGGGAAACGTTGCTGGGGACGTTTTACGACACGGAATTACAGCCTGTTGTAAAAACACAGCAAGACTACTACACGGTGGAGCAGATTTTGAAAACGGAACGTCGACGTGGCAAACTGTTTCATTTCGTGAAATGGCAAGGTTGGCCCAGTTCCTTCAATTCCTGGGTCGCGGCCAACCAGGTGAAACGACTATAAAACCAGACACCACTGCCGTCCTCCTTCATTCCACGTCCGACCACAGTGCTATGGACCAACAGCAGCTGCCTCTGAAGACAGCGTCTCGCAAAACGCGCAAAGCGCAAGTGGTCTTTGGGGTGCTATTGCTAACCCTGCTGAGTGTGTTGTACGGAGGTGTGTTTTACGACGTAACCTATGTCAGCACGTTACTTAACCAACTGAGAACACCAGGCACCAGCGAAACGGGTCTACAGAGAGCACCAGTCGTATCGAGCCCAGTCACCACCACCACCACCACCACACCCCGCGTACAAGCCACGTCGAGCTCTACACCTACACCAAGTACACCTACTACGTCTGAACACCTACCGGATTTCATCCCTCACAGTGAACCGACGACGACCACCCACGTTGTACCCACCCCCAGCACCATCTCTGAACGTGAACAGACAACGACGACCGACGTTGTACCCACCACCACTCCAGTTCACTCGTACGAAATTTACAAGAGCGTGTTACCACGACAACGGATACACCTCAAACCATGGACCCTCTGTGGCAGCATCCCTTCACTTGCGTCATCGCAGGACCGACGGGCTCCGGCAAAACGCACTTCGTCAGGAAGCTCCTTCAACACGCCGACAGCATGATCACCCCACCCATTGCTCGAGTCGTGTGGTGTTACGGAGAATGGCAGGAAGCGTATGCAGCATTGCCCCACATCACGTTCGTGGAAGGCCTACCCAACCTGGCCGATTTGGAACCCGACACCTTGGTGGTTCTGGATGATCTCATGGCGGAGACGGATGCACCGGTCTTTACCAAAGGCAGCCATCATCGACGGCTCAGCATCATCTACATTGTGCAGAATCTGTTCAGTAAAAACAAAGAACATCGGAATATCAGCTTAAATGCCCACTACCTGGTGGTCTTCAAAAACCCGAGAGATACCACTCAACTGCTGCACCTGGCGAGACAGATGTTTCCCGGCCGCACACCGTTTGCGTTGGAAGCCTTCAAAGATGCCACAACCCCTCAGCACGGGTATATGCTCTTCGACCTCAAGCAAGCCACTCCCGACCACCTTCGGCTACGGACCGACATCTTTCCCGGAGAGACCCACCACGTGTACATGCAAAAATAATGTAAACACATCCACAGTGGCGCCTCCAGCTGGGGTCTGTGTGTTTGATGATGGGGAATAATAAAAAGAATGAATACCACAGCAGGGTTGACTTTGTCTGTGAGGTGGATAAAAAGGGCAGAGTTGTGGGTTCTAGCATTAGTTGTACAGGATGTCTGCGCCAGTACGGAAGCACGCTCCCACGCTCCGTGTATTGAAGACGGCCCCACCCGAGTTAGTCCGAACCATTGTACGCGGTGCGGACCCTGACCTTGTACGCTGTCTGTGCGAGATCGGGTACAACCTGTTAAAGGCAACGTACCACTGACTCCGGCTCAGAAGACCAAGTTGGCCAAGCATAAGACAGGTCTCCGAACCCTAGTCCACAAGCGGGTCCCTCAAACACAAAAAAGAAAAAGGTGTTACAGAAAGGCGGCTTTCTCGGGGCCATCTTAGCACCGTTGGCCGCTTCCGTGTTGGGTCCAGTATTGGGTGGACTCTTCGGCCGACAATGAACCACACGAAAAAAAAATGGTCCTCGTCGAACCACGGTTCCTGCAAAACCTCCAATCACCCTACCCTGTCCCACCTACGGTGAAGACCATAAACAGCCTCGATGGAGAGATGCAACAGATCTTACAGAGACCGGGGTTAAGCGACAGTGAGAAAGGACAACGGTACAATGAGACGCTTCAACGGTACATGACGTTCATGGACCAATACAAAACCCTGTCTACCCCAGCAACAGCACCACCACCACCACCACCACCACCACCACCACGTGACAGACCGCTGACCTCAGCACCGCTCCAACAGCCGGGTCAGGTAGCCTCCACAGCCCCACAGTGGGTGGAAGACGACGTGCTGAAGAGTGTACCTGCCTCGTTCAAGAAACAAGCTGGCCTGGTATTACAACGTATGAAACAGAATCCTAACATGACTTGGAATGATAAAGGCGAACTCCTGGTACAGAATCAGGTGGTCCCCGGCACCCACATGACGGATTTAGTGAATGACCTGATGCATAAACGCAGATCGCACACGGATCCTCGAGGATGGGAGGTCTTCGCTCAAGGCTTGAAAGACATGCATGTACCACAGGAATTGGTGGGGAACCCCACCGCTGGGCCTTTATGCAGCAAACCCAGCAATCGCCGAGTCGTGCACCACGACTCTCACCACAACCTTCTTGGGAAGCCGACTGGGAACCGGAGTCACCCCCAAAACTCCACCACCATCACAACGGGCACCTTCTTTTCAGACCTTTAAAAAACCACCCTCGATCAGGACACCCCACATCTCCAGAGCCGTGACACGTAGCAAGTCAACGCGACGAACACGACGCCGCACACAGCCGCCCAAGGCCTGGAAGACCTATTAAAACCAACAGCAGCAGCAGGACAGCTCAGTCGCCATGTTTTACCTGACCCTACCCAGTAACAGTTCGCTGGATGTGTTTCCTGACAACACCGTGGCCAAGTACGTCACCCAGTTACCGCAACCGTTACATTTACCTGGCCGCTGGGAATGTTCCCTCGTGGATATCCAATACCCTTACTCGTGGTACAACGTGCGAGCCAATGAAGTGTGGTACGAGGTCACCTACGAAGGCAAAAACACCCGGCTCACCCTGCCCGAAGGCCAATACGATACCCGCAAAGAGTTCATGGGTGGACTGTCAAGACTGATGCATGATAAGGCGCTACGGGGGGTGACGGATAGTGCAACACGCCTGATAGCCTTGCGCTTCAAGAGAAACGTGTTCTTCGATGTCAACGTACACAACGACAAGGCACAGCTTACCGTCACCGATACCGTGAATGTGAAACTCAGTCCTACACTACAGCAAATGCTGGGTTTCGATCTACAGACGTTCGCTGGTCCCACCCAACACCATGGCGAGATACCGATGGATATGAAGTCGGGTATGTACGGACTCTACGTCTACTCGGACGTGGTGGACAACCACATCGTGGGCGATATCAACACACCTCTGTTACGGGTGGTGCCCATTAAAAGAGACGTATGGAGGTCAAGTCACCCACAGTTTCAACCATATCATGTACCTGCCCGTACGACATACCGACATCAACACGATCACGGTGGATATAAGAGATGACACGGGACGACCGGTGGCATTCGAACGAGGAAAAGTGGTGCTGACACTTCATTTTCGACAAGCACGTGCTCCCCACTTTGCATAATGAAAGTACCTTACGAGTGCGATGCACGCAGCTATATGAACTATTATGCCCAACAGGCCGGGGGTGGCTTTCCGGTCTTTGGCGGTGCACGCATGCAACGAGGACATGGACTGGGGAGCATACTCGGCAGCATCGTCAAAACGTTCCTGCCCTTGGTGACGCGTGGGGTGAAAGCAATCGGCAAACAAGCGGTACGCAGTGGACTGCAAGTGGCCGGTGATGTCTTGGGGGGTACGGCACCCAAAGAAGCCTTGAAACGGCGGGCAAAAGAAGCGGGAGGCGTCTTGGTGGCCAAAGCACAACGCACCGTAGGGAATAAAAGAGCTGCCCCACCGAGATCACGCACCAGTCGACGACCGATCCCACGACGACGCACATCCAAGAAGACCCGGGATATCTTTTCTTAAAACATGTCCTTAATCCACGCCGAGTCCTGCCCCTCCACCAACAGTGAATTTGATTTGTGGACAGTGCCGCCCACACAAACCAGTGTCGAACAAGGATTATGGGTGGAGCATCTCCCGCTCTCCAGCATCAACGAAACCGGGCCCATCGAGTTCACCATCAGTAATGCGGATACGGCCTATGTGGATTAGCCCATACCTACTTGTATGTGAAAGCCAAGGTGGTCAATGGAGCTGGCACCAGACTCGCTGACCAAGCAACGGTGGGCCCGACGAATCTCTGGCTGCACTCGATGTTTCAGCAGGTGGATATTTTTCTCAGCGACAAACTCATCAGTGACTCCACCAACACGTACCCCTATCGAGCCTACATCGAGACACTGTTTGTCGTATGGCCGAGAGGCTAAAAAATCTCAGCTGACAACCGCTTTATTCTACAGGGACACGGCCGAGCACATGGACACGGCGGACAATGGGGGATATGACAAACGGAAGGCTTTCACTGCGAACAGTGCCTCGGTGGATATGATGGGTCGACTGCATGCAGACATATTCATGCAAGACCGGTACCTCTTGAACAAGATCCCCATCAAAATCCGACTGATACGGGCGCCTCCGACCTTCGCCTTGATGGCCACTAACGTAGAGGGGCATGCAGCTGACTATAAGATTGTGATCCAAGACGCGATCCTGTATGTCCGAAAAGTGAAACCGAATCCAGCCGTTCAATTGGGACACATGAAAGCCTTGGAAACAAAACCAGCCCAGTACCCTATCCGACGTGTACAAACCAAAGTGTTCTCTGTGCCTGCTGGAAATATGGGCGCCAACAAAGAAAACCTGTTCCTGGGGAACTACCCAAGCGATTGATCCTGGCCTGTGTGGAAAATACCAGTTTCAGCGAAGCCTACCCAGAGAATCCGTTTGACTTTCAACATTTCGGCATCAATTTTGTGGCCCTGCATGTGGATGGACAACAGGTGCCAGCCACGGCCTTAACACCGAACTTTGGGCGGAGGAATTTCATTCAAGCCTATCAGAGCCTGTTTACAGCCACCGGTCAAATCAACCAGGACGAAGGGAATATGATCAGTCGGGAGGACTACGCGAGCGGATACACGTTGTTCTGTTTCGATCTGACCCCCACCTTAGAGAACGACCATCAGCTGGCCATGGCCAAGCAAGGCAATTTACGGTTGGAAATCCACTTTGCACGAGCCCTGGCGACCACCGTCAATGTGATCTGCTACGCCGAGTTTGACAACATCATTCAAGTGGACAAGGCGCGCAACGTCCTATGTGACTTCTCCACCTAACATGGATACAGAGCAGATAACCACCGTGCTGGAGAATGACCCAGAGACACGTAGGGTCTTTCAAGGGGTGTTCGCCCGAGATGTGTTTCCATTAGACCGTATGTATCCGGCTGCTTACGTTCTCAACACGGACCCGATGGATCGACCCGGTGAACACTGGTGGCCGTGTACTTGACAGAAGAGCAGGGCGAATACTTTGACCCGTACGGCCTGCCACCCCTCCATCCCGATTTAACAGACTTCATGGATCAAGGCACAGAGACGTGGTGTTGGAACAGTCAAACGTTGCAAAGCCTGACCAGTGGCGTGTGCGGACAATATTGCTTGTTTTACCTGTACCATCGATGCCGGGAAGACCCTTATCTACTATCGTACAGATGTTTGACGAGTACCCCCAGGCCGAGGACCGCGATGTACTCGTCTATGACTGGGCCGCCCATCATTTCAATGTACAAGCCCCGTTCTGGGCTTGAATTATTTCAATGTACATACGCCCGCTGTTCTGGGCTTCAGTTAATGACAAGCCCCTTGTTCTGGGCTTCAGTTAATGACAAGCCCCTTGTTCTGGGCTTCAGTTAATGACAAGCCCCTTGTTCTGGGCTTCAGTTAATGACAAGCCCCTTGTTCTGGGCTTGAGTTTTCACGTGGTTGTTCTCACGTTGTTGTTGTTCACTGAATAAAAAAAAAGAGATCTCACCAAAAAACCCTGTCTTGTGTGTTTTATTCCTAATGCATCAATGCCCAATGTGGAGATTCAGTCAAACTGAAATCAGTGGTGTAGGATGGGGTCAAAATGTAACCCATCAGGTTTAGAAGGCAAGAGCACTATAGTAAAAAATAGAGAGCCAATGAAATCAGCCTACAGACCAAGTACGTGTCTTTGGTCTAGGTTTGGAGCGGGCATTTCATTGAGGTACGTGTGTATACTGCTTTTCAATGTCAGATGTTTTCATGATGTCAGCTAAATGGTGGTTGAAAATGTTCAAGCTCTTGCCAGGCGGTCGATAAAATATACCAATAATGTATTTGGTATTATCAAAATCAATTTCGAGAAACAGTGATTCAAATTCGCCATTGTCATCACAGGATGACAGGTCGTCGCGAACTTTGCAAGATTGAATGGTATCCTTAACATATAGAATGAGACCGCCACCCTTTCTTTTAGTTCGTGAGGAAGGGAAAGGTTTATATCCAGGTATATCGAATAGACGTTCAAACACAGGATCCAGCCAGCTTTCAGAAAATCCCAGGATAGAAAATTGGTGATTCAGATTCTGAATGAATCCAGTAATTTCAGAAAAATGTTTTCTTAGACTCCTAGCATTTAGGTGTAAACACGATAAAGACCCACTGTTATTTGCGTTGTTTACTTCTGGCTCTTCTGCAAAAGATGTTTCCGTAAAATAGTTGGACTGATGGGAGTTAATATTCTGCCAGTGAGAAATTTCATATTCATTGTCATCTGTATGCGTTTTACAATGATCTAAATCATTTAATTCGATTGGATTGAAACATTTGTTGCTTAGAAATGAAAGGTCTATTTCGGAATGAATGACGGAGTTTAATTCAAATTCTACCGGGAGAATGTTTTCATTGGAGAACGGTGGGAGCCATGTTGGGCCAGGGAATGGAAAATCTTCATTACATTCACAGTCATCCATTGGGGATTTTTAGGTTTAAATTAATGAATAAATCCAGTTTCAAAATGCAAGATAAGGTAATAAAATACACCCATTTCTCAAAGATAGACATATATACAAAACAAAAGACGCAGAAGAAAAAAACACCTATATACAGATACAATAAGAACATTACAATAACTCGAAACCTCCGTGGCATTTGAACGGAGGGCTCCCGGTTAGAAAACAAAAACATAGGTTAATTGTTTGTACTTTGTTTAGGTAGTTGTATGCAAGTGAATAGTCAGAGCGGCGTGGTGTTAAATACACACCTTAGCAATTGACACAATAAATGATTTGCAGGAAATCTGATATACAAAGGAAAAAATCACAAAAAAAAAAAAGGTTTTGATGACGCCTGCGAAGCAAACACCGGCAAGCGGCATTTAACAAATTTACATATTAATTAGAGTCCTAGAGTAGAATGGGCTGACCATAACATCGTTTGTCAAGCCAGAATATAAAGTACACACATCTGATGGGTTTACTCAGTTACATTACAATGCTATACATTTTAACTTAGCACATGAAAGCACAGATGGCCTACATTTCCTTTTAATTTTTATTAGCAAACTACATAAAAAAAACAATGCCTGTCCACTATCAACCGTTCTTGTGAGAACGAATATCTTTATTTATCACATTTCAGAGTAAATTGTAGGGTTTTGATTGGTTAATTACCATAGTGCATTAGACCGTATTCGTTATCCACCGTTGGTATACCAATTCAGAATTCTCGTATACCAATGCTGTGAAGAACGCGCGTGCCCATATACCAACGCAGTCAAGGACTCGCGTGCAACACCTGCAGGCAAAGCCTGTTTCAGGCGAATTTGTCTGTGCGAGTTTGTATGGGCGAGTTCCGCTACTGGAACAAGTTGTGCGAGGCAAATTGTGTATTTGCGGATGAAGATAAGAAATAAATTATCATCCAAAGCTTTATATGCCACATAAGCAGGAACGTCAGAATGTCAGCTAAGTATTTCATCCAGTTTTATATTGTTCATCGCGGAACAGATCGAAAAGAGATCGAAGCTGCCTGTCCGACTCACGATGTCTTACGTTGTCGTTGTTCAACGTTGAATTATGCCTGTTTTTCTTTTGAGTTGGTGATATATGTTAAACCAACCAGAAAAATAGCTCTTCAATGTGATAAATTCGTTATACCAGTGTCTTGCGTTGATATACAGGCTGATATTTCGTCTCGAAGATAAATATTTTCACTCGCCCTTCGGGCTCTTGAAAATATTTATCTTCTCGACGAAATATCAGCCTGTATACCAACGCAAGACACTGGTATAACTTATAATATATATATACACAGGATTTAATATTACATAGTCCCAGGGATAAGGGACTTTAAAAATTGTTTTAAAAACCCCGGTATAAGGGGTAGGAAAATTTATTTTGATAAGCGTGGTAAATGAGGGC
Organism: Hanleya hanleyi; assembly: GCA_036873755.1. NCBI lineage: Eukaryota > Metazoa > Mollusca > Polyplacophora > Lepidopleurida > Hanleyidae > Hanleya > Hanleya hanleyi. The sequence goes on from JAVTVY010015355.1 coordinate 68,182, forward strand.
GGCTGGGGATCGGGAAAGTGACAGGCTGGGGATCTTGAAACACATATGCAAATGAGGGCTGGGCATCGGGAAAGTGACAGGCTGGGGATCTTGAAACACATATGCAAATGAGGGCTGGGCATCGGGAAAGTGACAGGCTGGGGATCTTGAAACACATATGCAAATGAGGGCTGGGCATCGGGAAAGTCACATGCTGGGGATCTTGAAAAGAACATATGCAAATGAGGGCTGGGGAAAAACCCATTACACACACACAAACAAACCACCATCTTGAACACGACCACCCCGCCCATACTAAAACAAGCCGCCATCTTGAATCCAACGAGTGACATGCTGGGGATCTTGAAAAGAACATATGCAAATGAGTATAAATAACGTGTACGTTCACACATTTATTAACAACTACACATCATGAGTTTTTTTCTACGCATCATGAGTTTACCACGAGCCTTGCTCACCCATCATCCTAGAGATGCAAGGAATAGGGGTACAGAAGAACATAGCGAGATAATTACCCGAAAAGAACAAGACAACAACAGAATGGAGGACATACAAGTAAATAACGAGGCCGACACCCGTGATGGAGAACAAGACAGCGGATGGTTAACTACTAGA
>JAVTVY010015356.1:0-60808 GCA_036873755.1 Hanleya hanleyi
AATGACTTCCAAATCCATGCCTAAATATTCTGCGATTTAGATGCGGATGGTTCTAGAAATGGCCTGGGATTACCGATTCGACATCCATTTGATATTCTATGACAATATGCGTTCGGAAATGAAGGGTTGATCAAAAGATCAGGTCTGTATACTCCGTTCTTCCGTACCAGGCCCTGCAGACAGATTATGACTGTACATCAGTTATTACTGAAACTGTCAGTTTAAAATAACAGCCAATGAACGGCCGGCATTTTGGGTAGAAAAACTCTTTGCAGTACCGGAGGGAAACCACATGGAGCGCCTCTCAAGTCACAGCATCAAAACAAGCAGACTGGATGAAATGCACGACATATTACCTGGCGCATAATCCGCTCAAATATGGGCATATTCGGAGAGGTCATGAGGTCACGAATGCGCTCCGCAATGTTTCGAATCAACCGTTTCGAATTTTCGAATGAGCACTCTTGTGACTATCTCGGAGGATAGATGTCCCGAAGGATCAGGGCTTTATTGACCGTCTTAGTTCATTAAGAGAACTGATCGCCGATATATTAATAGCAGAAGCCATGGAGAATTCTCTCCTGCATAGTGTGTATACACATCTAGCCTAGTAGCATTTGCTTGATTCTGTGTTACATGTGACGATTTTAATCAACTTCACAGAAAATTATTGCAGAAACTTATAAAACAGGGCTATAACTGCAAGTGCTTCCTTAAAGTTTCTCAAATTTGACGATACCCATCGCATGCTGATAGTAAAATACGAATGTAGCGTGCAAGATCTATGGCGTTACGTTTCGTAACTCCGCTTAACCCGGGGCTAGTGACCATATCAATCCATGTATTTCAAGATCCTCATGGTGTTCGTATGAACAGTCACAATCAAAGCATGACTGAGACTCATCCTACTCTAGATAAAATCACATGGATTAACAATACTAATCAGCGATACGGATTTAATATTTTTGGAATATCATGATATCTTGTTGACCGCTTCTGTCGTGCAGGAAGCTAGCCTATTTTTATGTATACTATGATTTTTTTTTTTTAGTGGGTGCTAATTCAGTTATAAGGATTAAGATCTTCGGATTATGGACGCGGAAATTCTTTAATGGACGATGACTGAATAACGAATGACGGGCTAGACGCTTGTATGCCTCTTCCCTTGTTTTACGGGAGCATTTTATGGGGCGTGACCATGTGGGTATCAGCAGGTCGTGTGACGTTCTGATTGAATCAATGGGGAAAAAGCTGAACCAAAGCTAAATTGTGGCTTTCTGGTCGGCTTATGGACACTTAGAAAAGTCGTGGGCCCACATGTTCTGCTTTTAACAGGAGATTATTTAATTATAGGTGTTATACAGCCTCATGAAGGAAGGGATATCCGTCATCGGGGAGTGACAAAACTGAACTGTCAAACTCGTTCTCTTACAGCCCCAGGAACGCGTTGTTCTACGTCCTTGTGGAGTTAAAAATGGCGTCCTCCAGGGGTCACATTTTTTTTCAAGGAACACTCTACACCAATCAGACACGCACGCATTTTCACTCTTTAAATTTCTGTTTTATCGCCATAGACCTGTTATTATTCCCATTATGCAATTTACTTCAATAATAGAGGAGGCTTTGGAAGACAAGCGCTTGACAGCTGTAAAAATATACGTGGCGTCTTGTCCCCGAACAGGAAACCCGGCAATATTGTCGAGTTCTGGTGGGGCCGTATTCATTTCATACCACCTTATCTATAATTAGCTGGAAGGTCAGAATGGTAGGCCCTCAAGTTGTTGGCTGTCAAAACGGTCGTCATCGTCCATTTGAAATGTTCAAAATCATGAACGGGCCGGTGTATGTCACGAATCACCAGGGGCGAAAGGTATAATATATGCCACTGAACTACTCTCATGTTGTTCAAGCATATATTTTATTCTCTGGAAACCACGAGCATATTTCGAAAAATAAAAAGGAATACAGAAAGTATCATCTCTCTACCTTTATGTCACTTAGCTTAGCATGACCTATCTCCCCTCAAAGCTGCCGCCTGTAAATATACCCGGTGTATTGGCACCAATAGAACGAGCCAGTTAGAATCTCATCACCTGCGCAGTATGAGTAATACGGTATGTTCAAAGTGTCAGAGTGTAAAACTTTCTCAATAGAAAAGTTTTACGATTTGATACTCAGAGTATCAGTTCTAGGAGATTTGAAAAAAATGAGAAACAACAAGAGCCCTGGTTCGGATGGATTCACAGCAGATTTTTTCCCCAAAGATATTGGGTGCTTCGTTAATAGATATATACATGAGGGGTATAGACATGGAAAATAATTAATTACACAGAGACGGAATTATCACGTGCCTCCCAAAAAGAGATAAGCTTAAGTATTTTCTTGATAACTGTCGTCCTGTATCTCTACTGAATGTAATTTATAAATTTGCATCGCTTTGCAAAAAAGAAAGGATAAAGCGAATACTAAATATCGTAACCGTTAAACAATCAGGCTTTAACAGTGGTAGATATACATACATGTGAATAAAAGCAGTATATTACTTTCACGATGTATATTGTGTGTTTGAATGATCAAATGATCTCACCATGGAACCTGTACCAAGGTTCCATGATTTACGGGATTTATGCGCGTTATCGCTGTCGGTTCCGATACCATGATTGTAGATAGGATCCGCTTTCCGTAGATACATATTATCACAGAAACATTGATTTATCATTGATGCATTATTTCAATGAAGATTTATGGCGCTATTTGGGCAAAAGTACTGAACTGTACTGACACAGTACAATATTTTTCAAGCCTATTCAGTTTAATAGACTGGACTGAAATATTTCTTGATATTGTAATCTAAGATAAAATTGAATTTATAGATGAGTTAATTAATAAAGATGTGAATAACTAAGTTTTATCATAAACATGTTATGATTTCAAAGAATGAAGTTTGATTCTATATTTCGGTTTACTTTTTAAACAATCTTCAGGAAAACATGAACTTTGTATTAATCTTTGGAGACATAACGTAGTTATATGCCCCCGGCCAGCCGTATTGGTACGAGACCTGCAGCCTTATGAAAACACATGGTTAATAATATAGAAAATGTGACGGAAAAATAAGTACTTTAAAAAACAACTGGGAAAATCGGTTTATTCGACGTTACTTAGAATATGAATAAACAAGAAAATAACTACAAGCTCCAAAGTACATAACACCATGCGAAAGCGTTATAGCAGTATTCAAAAAGAGGTTCGTCTCTTGTTTTCTTTCTTTCGTTTTCTTTTCTTTCCTTTTTCTGTCATGCAATAAATGTTTTCACATATGTGTACCTCCAACCCACTTATTCATTTCATATAATGTAAAATATTGGCATGTATTGTTTACCGTGTTTAGACAAGACAGATTCACCGGTTTTGTGAATGAACAAAATTGAGAATTTGTAAAACAAAAACCATACATTTGTCATATAATATCTGTTTCGAATTGTATCCATATTCCGTAAATAATTTTTTAAAAATTTAAAAAAAAATTTAAAAACAAGCTCAGTTCAGATAATAATTTTTTTAAAGCTTCAGTGAATTATTGTTTAGATTTGGCTTGTTTGGCGACTATTCGGCATATTTACCACGAAGAGGAGCGAGCACCTTTTACTGTTTACTAGACAGATCCGCATATTTAGAAGCTTGCCGTTTCAAAGTTCCATTTTGGATACCGATAGTCACGATCTTCTAACTAAACACCGTGTAATACATAAGACTAAATAACTATCTCTGCAAAATAAATTTAGCCCTTATGCTGATCTGTTTCGGGTCTTTTGTGTCACAAGTTATGTCCGTGCATCCCGTTAACATACGCGCCTGTAACTATATAGCAAGGGGCGGGTAATCCTATCTTAATTCTTGACATAGATGACAATGGTGGTGTCCGCAGACGAGTAAGCTAATTTCATCTTCTCTTGTCACAGCATCGTCAAATATCGCGATAATTCACATCTCCACTTCAGATATATATCTAGATAATTAGTCAAGGCTTGTTGATCTTATCTCGCTTGCTCAGGTATCACACTTTCTGCGCGTAGAAATGTCTCGGTTCACATAGGGTCTTTGTTGGCAAAGATTAAAAACCTGATCTTTAACCGATAAACTTGCATGGATTAAATGACGGATTTCTACCATGGATTGTTCGTTCTAGAGCTCTCCGTGTGGTCTGCTACTGGACCCATGGCTTAACCTTGAAGTAAATCTGTAGTTTGTTAATTCCATCCTTCGGATCGAAAATCTGTAACAATCATTGCAGGCCCGTAGCCACAGGCTTAAAACTAAAGTGTTTAAACTTACTGGTAAAGTGTTGAAATAACCCTTTAAGTGTGTCCACAGGGACTGCTCTTTAAGTGTTGTCACTGTGGACACACTTAAGGGGTTATTTCAACACTTTAAGCGTGCAGGATTTCTGGAAGAGGGGGCGGGGTTCGCTCCAGACTAAAAAGAGCAATTTGTTTGATCCCTGGACGCGCGCTGGACGCATTGCTAGTGGGTTCTGGTTGCATCCCCCTCTCTTCCCCGGAAAAAAACCCACTTTGGCTCATTTTAGAGGCTTTGTAGTGGCGAAATATAAAAAAATAATAATAATACCATAGATGCCTTCCGTATCGAGAATTATTACATTGACGGTCTGAGGTGCTGCCATATGAGAGGTGTAATTGATTAAACGAGTTAGTACACGCGTTTTTCGTGAGCAATATGCTTGTCACTGCTTTAATTACGGTACTAACTATGATTTTTTTTTCTCTTTCTCCTTTAATATTTTTTTATTGGAGACAGGGCACTTGGGAATTCGCCCGTACCCCGCCTGGCTATGGGCCTGCATTGAGTTTAATGGACCAAACTGTGTGCCCTTTATGGGAACACTTGTGGGTGAAGGTTACCCACTGAACATATTATTCGACGGGCTATGGTCGCATCATGGGCAACCATGATGATCGCACACTCAACTTCTGATAAGAGCCACGGACAACTGTATGTACATAGAGTGTAAATGCACAGTGGGATACCTTTAGACTATACCTACTATATACTTTTGTCTAATTGTATTAGTCTTTAAAGACTAATATTAAAGGTTATACCAAATGACTCTATACTACTTTGCATTAAAACATACCCAGTAGTGTTCCAAACAACAAATTAGTATTTTTTTCTCGAATAATGTCGTCGAAGTGGGTTTTAGGAAACGAATAGCACACATGTGGAGGAAAACGTATAGGAGCCGTGACCTCTGGTACATGACGTCACAACCTGATTACGATTGCGCCCTAAACGTCATAGTCTATGACGTCGGGCGTTGTTACGAAAGATTCACCCAACCGTGGGAGTTCTAGCGTGATGTCGCTGACATTTTGACGTCACAACAGGCATTTGAGCGAGATCGTAATCAGGTTGTGACGTCACAGGTCAAGCGGTCACAGCTTTTGCCGTTTTGAAAGGGGCATGAAATTGTCGCACTTTACTGCTGCTATTTCCAACCTTGGGCAGTTTGAAAACATACAAAAATGTAAAACAAGTCTATATAATCACCTCTACAACAATTTAGCACAAAAAAGTAGCAGATTTTGAGACCATTTTGTATAACCTTTAAGATCAGTGTTAGAGTTTCATATATGTATCAGCAAAGTGCAAATAAAGATTGATTGATTTGATTTGCGGATGCATGACGGTCGTCCGCCATGATGTATGATTATGACACAGGCAATGTGATGGCCGATTGCTGAACATCTGTTTACGGACAAGGGCAACCTTTCTGGGAGTAATAAAGTAAGTAAGTAAGTAAGTAAGTAAGTAAGTGGACGATGGTCGCAAACTGAACATCTGATTATTGTCATGGCCAAACTTTGTGGACAATGGTCGCAAATTGAACATCTGATTATTGACATGGCCAAACTTTGTGGACAATGGTCGCAAATTGAACATCTGATTATTGACATGGCCAAACTTTGTGGACAATGGTCGCAAATTGAACATCTGATTATTGACATGGCCAAACTTTGTGGACAATGGTCGCAAATTGAACATCTGATTATTGACATGGACAATCTTTGCAGATAATGGTCGCACATTGATCATCTGATTACGGACATTACGGCCGCCCACTAAAAATCAGATCTTCACTTCAAATCTTGTGGGCCACAGACGCCCACTGAACCTCGGATATCTGATGGCAATATTTGTGTCGGACGGCCGTCCACTGAACGTCGAATATCTGATGGCAATATTTGTGGTTGACGGCCGCCCACTGAACCTCGGACGGGATGTCTATATTTGGGAACCGTGATTTCTATTGAGAAACTCTACTTGTCATAAACGCGTATGTCCATATATCACCTATTCGGCGGAGAACTAATAAACTCAGTTTGATTCGAGAAAACTCTTGTTGGCCAAGACTTTAATTATGTGTTTCTGGGAGCGCGGTATATGAAATTATAGGTCACAAACCGACAGATGTGCCTGGGGTTACGCTCACACCTGCACGGCTGGTTCTTACTTACCTAGCTGTATATTTTATGAATCGACAATTACACACCATTGACGGGTCTGTCGAATCCCGCAGTTCCCCCTCAGCGGGATTAGTAACAATAATTAATAAACGTCAACTTTCTTCCTTCGCCATGCAATTTTGGATCGACGAAACATATCCCCTGGCCAGACTTCAAAAATCGTTCATAGACAAATCAACTTTTCACATTAATTAATTCGGATTATTAGCCTTTTCTTTAACTTTTATATGTTAACTCTTATTCCACGTGGGTGCGCGGAAACTACTGAATGTTTATGAAATAAAACACAAACAGGTGCACAGTGAAACGGATCACACCTGGAGAACACGTAGAACGATGGGAAGCTTAATTCTCAGCAGCATCTTCGGACATTCTGAAATGTTTAAATCAGTCCAACCTCGCGCCAATCTCTGTGTCGAGTATTATTCACAAGACCACAAGATTGAAAACGTGAAGAATTTAATTTCTTCAAGAGGATGGCGATACAATGCATGCATAATATAAAAGCAAACGCAATGCAAACTGCATTTCAACCAAAATATACCTGACTTTTAAAATTTTATCGTTTTGTGAATGCGTCTGATATTTTATGGTGAATTCTTCTTCTCTCTGTTGTTTATGGTGTTCTATTTGGGCCAAGTTTGCATCGCGTGGCGTCTTTTAGAAACTCGCCACTCGCCACGCGCCGTGGACCTCTCCGGCGCGCGGCGACTGGCGACTTTTTGCTATCTCTTAACCTGCAAAAACTCGCTAGTCGCCACCCGCCGTAAAACACGGCGAGTTTCGCTCTATCTCTTAACCTGGAAAAACTCGCCGCGCGCCACTCGCCGGATGAACCACGGCGCGAGGCGACTGGCGACTTTTGACTGTAGTGAAACTCGCCACTCGCCACGCGCCGTGGACCTCCGGCGCCGGCGCGCGGCGGCTGGCGACTTTCTGCTATCTCTTAACCTGCAAAAACTCGCCAGTCGCCACCGCCGTGGTTCATCCGGCGAGTGGCGCGCGGCGAGTTTTCCAGGTTAAGAGATAGAGCGAAACTCGCCGTGTTTTACGGCGGGTGGCGACTGGCGAGTTTTTGCAGGTTAAGAGATAGCAGAAAGTCGCCAGTCGCCGCGCGCCGGAGAGGTCCACGGCGCGTGGCGAGTGGCGAGTTTCTAAAAGTCGCCACGCGACGCAAACTTGGCCCAAATAGAACACCATAGTTGTTTCTGTATTCCGATTACTGCCTTGGCATATCTATAATTTATATATGGAATTTCAACTTCTAGTTTATTCAGTACGACGTTTAGCTAAATATATCTTCAGCTTGATCAGGGTATAGCAATCCAATATGCTCATAAAAGTTTCAAAATGAATAAATAATTCACGTGAAATTTTGCCTCAAATTTTACTCGGATAATTTTGTCTTATTTATTCCCATTTTACACCCAAATTTCCTTTTGATTTGTTGAACGCGTCCAGGTTTAAAATCTACACTCTGTTATTGTAGGAACTTTATACAAGTTTTTATTGGATATTAATACGGAAACATTACCATAAAACCAAGCATAAGGTTTACTTTGGATAGAGTACTTTGTCGCCCTCCGAGTAACCGGCTATTATTCGACATGGCTCAGCTGTCGATTGGCAGGGGGTCTCACGACGGACATGTTCACCTTTTTGTATTCACCGTACGATAAATTTATACCCAGTTATGGATGACAAATGACCTATTGTCCCTCCAGTATGTGGAAAGAAGAAAAGAGAAAAAATCCAGATAAGTTGTACCAAAGTGTTTCGAACCTTTTAAAATTATTTGCCAGTTCAACGGTCGGCAGTTAAACATGTCCTCTCATTTAAATAGAAGAGACAATTAACTTTGAAGATTGCGTTTAATTTCGAGGGCGTATTGTTAGATGAAATGGACAAAAATGATCTGCGAGGTTTCTATAATGGAATATCAACAACGCCAAATATTCAAGTACATGTAACTTCAATTTATGAAGTGGCTAAGTTGTTTTAAGATCGTGTGAAGCTTGCAGAAGCGAACAACGCAATAAACTTTATCTTGCAAAGCCTGAAGCTGATTTTTTTTTCCTTTCAAAGCTAACGTATGTTTCTACTGAGAGACTGTTATCTCAGAGAGAATTTTTTTTTTTTTTTTTAACTTACTACAAAAAAAACATACATTGAAAAACTTAAAACTATATAATACATATAGACTGTAAAGAACATAAAGCATCAACATACTCACCTTAATAATTTGCAAATAGACATGCAGGCATACTTTTGAAAAGGATTTGTCATATTTCTCTTTACGTGCTCGTAAACCAGTTGACATCTGAGGCGACTGGGACATGATTTGAAATAATTTTCCAGTATATGGCATTTATGAAGCTTTTCTGTCGAAAATGTAGTATATTTAGCAATGAAGTTCTCGGTTCCAAATTGTTCCTGGAATTGCTCAAGGATACTAATACACAATGTTGAGATTTTGAATTTTAAGAAGGATTTGGTCAATTTAACAATATAGATCAGTCATGGTTCAAACGTGACAGACCATGCATGCGTTTCAAAGTCAAACACTCTGTTTTACCATACCGTTGATAGTTCCTCTGCATGAGCACAGGGTCTCTCCCATCTGTGCAAAATTAACATATCTTTTGGCAATCAGTATCAGAGTGTTCACCAAGCATTGATGTCTATCCCATCTCATTTTATCAATTGTGATATACCTGGTCATCACTGCGTCATTGAGCATGCATCTCCGCACATCACAGTGGATTTTTTTAAACGTTGGACAAGAAAATCAAGAAATGTTGTCTGCTTCTTTATTTTTTCTTTGCAACTTAAGATTAAAATATGTGAAAATCGCGGGATTTTGTTGTCTATATATCTTTTCCCTCACTTTATATATCTGGAAAATCACGGCTTTAATATTTCATTCATTTACAGAAACGGATTGAGCTATACCAGTCAGCTTGTTTATAGTACATCATAAAATATACTATCACCATCAGAGATAATATTCAATATCGCATTACAACATTCTCAACAACATTATACTTCATAGTCGTTTTTTTCGCAAAAAAAAATCGAATAAATTTCCGAAATTTTGCAAAAGCATAATACGGCATGTTAACATTGTTCTGCAAACGTTGATGTATTTCACTCGGGTGGTTGAAAAAAAAACCACAATATGTACTATACATTGTTACGATGGTTCTTCTCGGCTTTACCAGAACCGTTAAATTATTTGGAGTTTACGTGATTTAACTACATGTTCTAATCAGTTTTAGGCAAGAGACATAACATATAAAAGAACAAACACAATAATTTTCAATGATAACTGTACAAATTTTATTATAACTTATGCTAAATTCACATCGTGTATAAAAAGGTATGACAATTTCAATGTCTGATATCACGTGAACAGCATATGCAATGTACACATTTCACATAAACTTGAATGCATGTAAATAGCACCAGAAAATGTATTGGGACGGGGAACATTTCCAACATGCTTCATATGGAAGGCAAAGGTATCGGCATAACAATTTTAAGGCAATATTTGGTGAAGCAATACCGTTCTTAATGAAGTAAATTGTGCGTGGAGCGGTAGTAACAGCAGTAGATTCTATGATAAAACCAAATTCGAATACTTTTCTTCCGCTTGCTGATATGATCGACAGACGGTTTTATAATACTGATGTGTTGGATACAGGTGTAATTACCTGTGTTCTGGGACGCGTTACAGAGGACGGCGTCGGGCGGCACTGTGTCACCACCTCTAGTCTATCATTATTCCAGGTCACTGGTCGATTAGGGAGACGTTAGAAAAATAGTGTGAAAATAATGCCTTGTGGTAGAGTCCTCCTTCTATTCCAGTCAACCAGAACAAATCTCGGTTAACTTAGAGAGATCCTGTCAGAAATCTATTGGCTCAAAGATTTAACAGTATGACTTAAACCAGACTCGAGGAGGCTTTACAACACGACATGGACTAAAGAGAGATTATACTCTCTAAAAACTACTGTGTACAATGGTGCACATCCACATTAGATTGTGTACCAGTGGTACACATTTTGTGTAAATTACATACACAGTATGTGTATCACTGGTACACAATTTTATGTGGATGTGCATTTTTTACCACAGTTCTGTATATCGCTGATCCACAGTGGTTTTCAGAGAGTATTGTCAATGTGCTATCAAATGTTTTAACGTATGAAAATCGTACAAATCGTCTTATAATCTTACATCAGACAGCAGTTGCGGCCTAACCCTTCCTTGATAAATTGTCCGGCAAGTTCCCAAGTATTTTCACCACAATAAATAGCACATCTCTAAAATGTAACTGCACTCAAGGGATGATCTTATAGTCACATTGTAGGTCAGAATGTACATTAACAGAGTTCCCAGAGAATATTCTGTCTAGTCACATTATTGCTCTGAACTCGCTGCCTTTCGGTCCTGAGAGAATTTAGTCTTTGCCTGATTGACATTGTCTACTGTTTCTACTTCCTCAGCAATGCCGCCGTTGGTAATGATGAGATGGGATAGTTATGGTGTAAAGTTGAATATGAAACACGTAAAGAGTCCAGGGCACATTGGTTGCAGTTACACGGTGTTGACCACTGGCTGTAGATTCCGTGACGGTCGTGATGATGTATCTTCCCAGACGCCATCGAGAAGACCGGATGAGAAGAAATGTCTTTGAGGCCTGGTGCACTGCGGGGTAAGCTGGTGTGTGGGTCGGGCACCACCGACCGGATCCTGTGCTCGGCTGGTGATGGCGGGGTGGGGCTGACTCTCGGCACATGCGGCAATAAGGTGGGTAGGGCAGAGATGGGCGCTAAGCCCGGTATCTGACCGGACGGCTGGTGACCCACCGGGTGTCCACGGGGAACAGGGGAGGCGGCCAGAGTGGGCGAACTGCCCGATCTGCGTGGAGGGTGAGTTTGGTAAATGTCACTGACGAGTTTCTTCATCTCGTCCAAGGAAGAATTCAACATCAATATGTAATTCTTTGCCAGAAGAAGCGTGGCGATTTTGGAAAGTTTCCTCACCGATGGACCATGTGCGTACGGCATCACTTCACGAAGTCCGTCGAGAGCCGAGTTCAGATCGTGCATTCGTTTCCGCTCTCGACCGTTGATTTTCAGCCTCAAATCCTGTAATTCGCCTTCGTCTAAACACTTGCTGGACAAAAGACCTGCCCGCTTCATCTTAGCGATAGTGTCACGTGTTGGTGAACTGGCATCGCTCCGACAGTCGTCCATGTCCAAAGATTCCGACTCATCTGTTGAAGACACATTGTCAATATCTGTAACATTGATGATTTCACTGACGGCGCGTCTATCCATGGTAGCCTGAATTAAATTCCTTAAACTGTTCACTGTGAAAGCCGTTTAAAGTACACTGGGCGGTATATGAAAGGTATTTCGAAGGTGTCACGAATCCTTTCGCTATTTCTATAAGTGGATCACTGTCTTTCTTAGAGCGTGTCTGGAGACAACCACCATTTACACATTGCTTTATACCGTGCGCCAATTCAAGGCTGGACCACTCACGCGAAGGGGCGGGACAAATCGAAACGACATTCAAGGAGCCAGGATTTCTCAGCCAATCAACAGACGTCACTTCACCTGTCATCTATCGCGTCAATAGCTTAGATCAGTGGGCTGTTTTTTTAAAGTAAACTGGCCTTTCAAGATTTTGATATTCAGGAATTGGGTTAAATTTGTTAGAAAGTAAAACGACACCGCAACATTGAATACCAAGGTGGACGCAAAAATTACTATCCCTGTCAAAGCAGGACTATTCTACGCGGTGTTTACAGATTGCATTGCTATAATAAAATTTAAATTCTATATAATAAATAGGACGTAATTTGTTACATACCCTTATGTGAATATGTAATATAACAAAGGGACACGTATTTGTTTCTCATTTTGGTGTTGTTTATTTTGGTATATTTACAAAGTTCGTTTGAAAAGTTCAAACATTTACGTATTATCAGAAGCAAATGATCTTGCTTCTGGTGTTATTTAACATCCCAAAGACTTCTCTGTATGCGTACGTTTGCAAGATTTCAAATTAATTCTACACTCTTTACCTTAAGCGATATGAGTCTGAAGATTTACATCTGTTTTATAACAATTAGAAAACAGTATTTTCGTTATTTTGGGATAACACTATCTTAGAATAGCACAAATTCTGGTGCTGAAAATTTGGTCGAGTCCCGTGCACTGTATGTCGGCGATCTACAGTGCTGGCGATTAGGTGCCTGACTCTGGGGTCGCTGGTTCGAATTCCGCACGGGACTCGACCAAATTTTCAGCACTAGAATTTGTGCTATTCTAAGATAGTGTTATCCCAAAATAACGAAAATACTGTTATATGATCACTTTCTAAATGATAAAAAATATAATTAGAAAACATGCTCTCTCTCTCTCTCTCCTCTCTCTCCTCTCTCTCTTGTGTCCTATGTACTAAATAAAATGACGCGTAATTGCTGAAATACCTACAAGAAGTAACAGATCAAGTTAAAGACGTTGACCGTGAATATTTCCACCTGAGTATCCACGTGTTGATCCCTATTAAAGCACGTGTATGCGATTAGCTAAAGCGATTGGCAATGTTATTATAAACATACATAAGCTGTTGGAGGTGAGGCTCGGCACATGTTAGGGCTCGGTGCCGCGTGTTCTATGTCATCCTCGGCGTGTGCCCCCTTGGACACGGATGACGGTCTGCACCGCGACCGTGACCAAACCGTCAAACTGAACGTGGGACGATATTTGAGTGTAGAATCAATAAAATATCTAATTATTGCGGTTATCGTCCATATAGTGAAATAGATCTTTTAATTTCAGAAGTTTTCTTTTTCTTAATATATATTAATGTTAATGAATGTTACTGACAGGGATCTTTAAAGGTAAAGGACCTGGCACGGTTTAATGGGATTTTGGCCCCCATGAGGTGCGGTTTGGAGTGCCAAAATGGAATATTACGTAACAGGAAAAAGTTTCAGTTAACGAAAAGTATATTATCTTGTCTTATGCTCTGAGCGTTTTGTAGGCCCTGGGTCTTATAGTTTTTTAATAACAGCATCTTGAAGTAGTGGATTTGTGCAAACTCGTCTATTTTGAGGTGAAAACGGCATACTTTTCTCTCCGCTAACATATGAAGCCAGTCGAGAACCAAGATAAACTTAACCCCGAATTATTGACTCTGTCAACAATTTTTGTTGTCCAAACACAGTTTTGGTTCTGGACTGGCTTCATATGTTTACGGAGAGAAAAGTGTTTTGTTTTCACCTCAAAATAGACGATTTTGCACAAATCGACTACTTCAAGATGCTGTTCTTGAAAAACCAAAAGACCTAGGTCCTATAAAATTCTCAACATAAAACAAGATAATATACTTTACGCTAACTGAAACATTTCTTTCATACGTGATATTTCATTTTGGCACTCCAAACCGCAGTGCCAAAATCTCATGAAACCTCACCAGGTTCTTTGTATTGGTGGTGTTTTACAACAGAATGAATAGAGCACGTACAAAACATAGTTAAAAGAATAATATACTTTATATTAATATTCCTCTGCTCCAAAACACAATAATAGTCTATTTGAGGACTTATATAAGTTCGACAATTTGTTTCACACCATAATTTTACCTGGCTGGAACATATAAAACAACCTACGTTCTGTCTGTCTACCTAGGAACTACTGGCATATACAGTCTCCGTTCAGTCCACACTGATGACACTATACCTTCAGCGTGTTTTCGTTCTCGTGGGGTATACGCCTTGTACCTTGTTGAGAATTGTATGTTTTATAATCGTATCCTGTAACTCTTCGGGATCCATGTAAGATTGATTGAAATTGAACAGTAGGAGTAGTCCAGAATCGTATTGTCGGATTCAGTGTGGAGAACCTATAGTCTCGGCCATTTTCGCCCATTTTTCTTATCTCTTGCGCTGGGGAGGGGGGGGGGGGCGAAACTTACCACACCATTCGTTTGGGTCGAGCTCTATCTGAAAATATAAAAATAATCAAAGATGGTCACTTTTATGATGTCATTTTCAAAAAGTCGATTTTTCGGTCAGATTTTTCGAATTGTTCATTTATGTGTTTTCTTCGCAAACACTGCATGATAAATTAGTAAATAATAATTTGATGTAAAATAAAATAGGTTTTGTTCACTTTTTCTCTCAAAAAAGCAGACATTTTGAAGAAAAATGACGAAAGCTTGATTTTTCTGGTACACCACATGGCCGCCATTTTGAATTTACCCATGATGCTCTGCTCACGGGATTATGCAAATAGGCTCAAAATGACTCCAATATGATGAACTACAATCTCGCGGAGCATCAGCTCTCAACTTTTTGTCGTTCCGGAGATATAGAGTAGAAATATTGGTAGCTCCATGCCCCCCCCCCCCCCCTGATAGGGTTACTCAATGCAAATCAAATATCAACAGAGACTTGCCTGGGCCTCTATGCCTCGGTATAATAATGCACCTGCTTTTCGCGGAATCAGTTGCATACAGAGATGTCTACAGCCGAGCTAGTTGTCGATAGCGGATCATCCACGCCAATAAATAAAAAACACGTTCTCTTCGATGAGGGTTGATCATTCATCTCGCGCACACCCATTTAAACTCTCAATTTTGTAGAGATGTGACTGAAATTTCTCTTTGCGAGCTCGTGACAAATAAAGGTCCGTGTACATATTTGGCGACATGTATCAGACACGTGCGAATGGTTGGTAGTGGTACTTATTTCGTACATCCATTAACCTTCGGTCAAATAATATATGATAGATTATGACGAAACTTGGCATGGTTGTTTTGAACTACGTAAAGAAAATAGCAGTGCTGGGTGCCTCAGTTTTGTTTGGGGTTTTGGGGGTTTTTTTTTTTTTTTTTTTCTCAAATAATGTACTGGTCACCGAGATATTGATGTTTAAATTGTCACCTTCGTATTATATCCAATTTTGTTCATTTGATAAATACCCTGTATTTCCACATTCTCAATGATACAATGACGTCACTGGGGAATTTTCCTCCCTCTGAAAAGCCTAATTTTAACACAGAAGTAAATAGGGATAGAACAAGCCCTTAGGGTTTTATTCTCGCCAATCTATGTCACTTGGCAAACCGATTTCTTCATTTATTTTAATGCCTCAATATCCAGATTGCCTTTGTCTCTTGACTTACTTTTCTTTTGTTGGTGAATAAAATTCAATTAAAGAAAATGGGGGAAAAAACTTCGAAAAAGGCTAGTTCAGCTCTGATTTTAACACATAATTTGAACGGATGTACTATCTTTTACTTCGCCAAGTTGTAGAAATTTATCTCAAGTATGAGAGAAGATTTTTATGAAAAACCTGTTACGCTCCATTGAGGCCTAGGTTAAAAATCCCCCAGTTGCGCGGGTGGCGATCACGGCGCTGTAATTGATAGAACAGCTGATCCTTTGTTTAGAGCCGCTGTTACTTCCGTTGAGTCTAAGAGAATAATAAAATCTAGGATAAGAATATTATTATAGGCCGTTATTTTGTTGAAGGTGTGTTCCACTCGGTAAATTCGTCAATTGAATTAAAAGAAATGAACTGCTCGAAATATCAACGCTTGAGAAAAGGAGGCATGCATTTAAATTCATACCGATCTCAAAGCCAATTTATTTCCAATTTTTCTAGCTTTCTAGTAAAATATATATTTATCATGCGAAAAGACGAACATAGGTGAGTGTATATATTCAAGTCTGGATAATGTAAGTCGCTAAGGCCTACAACGAATTTTATCGAACGAACCTGGTCGTCAGCTAAAATATTTACCGATAAGCTAATATCCTGCCGCGGTGTAAAAGGAAATAATTTCCGTTAGGAAAAAAAAATGTCCTGTCCAATCTATTAACCTAGCTAAGACACTTTTTCCCGATTTCTAACGTAGGTAAGACATATCTTCATAAAGACAAACACATGAAAACGGACATTGTTTCGTGTGTCATTGTTTTGCTTGCACACCTGGTAGATCTAGTACTAAACCTGCGTTTCCCGGAGAACCATAGAGAAAGGAAATTCAAATTGCCATGGCACTCCGTTGTGAAACCGTAGAGAAAGGAAATTCAAGTTTTTTTCGCACAAGTTGTCCGTCCTGTCTTCTTCAGCAATCTTTTGTCGCTGACATTCAAAAACTGCAAGGGTGGGGTGAGGGGGCATCTTTAGGCATGATCAATTTCAAGTTGGGGTATTATCTCTGATGAGAGAAGCCATTTGATGAGTTTGGAAAATAAAATTGAACTGAAGTGAATAATGAGGTAAAGAATATTATAAAATCAACATGAATTCCACCATCAGTTAGACACAATCAGTTTTCAAGCTAACTAAGTGCAAACTAAATCACAATTTGGTGACAGTAATTTCTTCAATTTTTTTTAAGGAAAGTAAAAATAGGAGAAAACTTTCTGAAGATAATGACTAGAAAAAAAATGCACAATTATTAAAAACTATCGCAAAATTTACTCGGTAAGCGGGAATTGTCCTGGTAAAGGGGGATTGGTGGACATACGTCCGGAGGGGGGGGAGGAATTGTCCGTACCCCATGATGTCCATTCCGGTAAGGCTGGTTCCCTGAAGCCACTTGTCCGGAACAGTCATAATGCTATGAGAGTTATCCCTCATCCTCTACCTCTTCTTTCTGAGAGTCGCGAATGAAGCAACGGATAATTTGATTGGGTTATATCGAATACTGGGCCAATCATATCGCTCGTACTACGACCGTACAGCAGCAAATACAGGAAAGAAATAAATATCCACATGTTGTCTGCTACTAGCACGAAACAACAACAAAATGCCAGTGAAATGTTGTATTTGCGAAGGTGGCGCGATACTGAAGAGGCCAAAGACGGTAAGCTTCATATTGCGGATCACCGAATTAGATAAACCAGCTGATGAGAGCATCATCGGATTGATCAGAAGTTGAAAAACACTTACAGTGATTGGTGTCGAAAACCGGACACTTCATCATCTGCGAAGTAATTTCTAACCCTGCTGATGTAATCACTTTCAGATATGGTGCAAATGGAGATAAAATAACAACTGTCGGAAACAGAATATCTCGGATATATTTGAGACACAGATTTGACACTTTTAGAAGAATTTGGGCCTGTGCATGAATAAGCCACATGTATTTCCAGAAGTACCTCATTTTACCTCAGTCACGCATCAGACAGAAGGGCAGGTTCACGCAAATCTGTTTTTTTCATGAGAGCCAGCAACGCCAGGGTATTTCATCTGAG
Source organism: Hanleya hanleyi (assembly GCA_036873755.1). Lineage (NCBI taxonomy): Eukaryota > Metazoa > Mollusca > Polyplacophora > Lepidopleurida > Hanleyidae > Hanleya > Hanleya hanleyi. Next base: position 17,836 of record JAVTVY010015356.1, read on the forward strand.
TGCTGGCTCAACATTTCAAGAAATTCATACATTTTAGCGCAAGTAAGCGTCTCGAGATGGCGGCTTTGCTGGCTCTCATGAAAAAACGCATGTGTGTGAACCTGCCCTTCAGTCTCACACCTGTCAAGAATATACGGGATCAGATAATCGACTGATGAAACGGAATTCGACTGATGAAAACGGAAACTCGGTCGGTTATTTGTTGATAGCTCGCTTAATACTGGTTCGATTCTGACAATCTAAACTTTCCGGAGTAGCTGAAGAGATTCTCTTTTCAAAAATATATAGTTTGATGACAAAAGTTTTTTAATTTTTGAGATAGTGGGCAACTGAAATTTTCGTGTCGACTTCGCTGAAATTTTTTCTGGACCGACCGACATGCGGTTTTTCTTGTCCGGAAAATTATTCCGTGGACTGACTGAAATACTTTTAGGTTTCCGGAACGCTCTACTTTCTTACGAATAAAATGATATAAAATATATGCATGTACCTTCTACCGTTTTCCTTAAAAGGGTTCGCTGAAAAAAAACCGATTGAAAATCACAACATTTTCAGCTGAATCTGCCGTAAAACGGATTAGTGAAGCGAGTTAAAAACTCGGATTTGGAGACGGACTTCAGAAGATTCCGAAAATCCGGAATAAGGATCGCGGGTAAGTTTATTGAAAGATTGGTTATGTCGGTAGGTCATAAGTGTCGAATTAAATTTAAAAAGCATAGTTTGCACAAAAATATCCTAGTTTTCAAATAAATGAATGTTTGTCATGTAATAACTTAATGTAAATGGAAATAGTATTTAATTTTCAATTGATCATTAATTTTATATATATTTTTATAATCGAAATGCAGAATGACCAGGAATATACATATTTTGTTCTCAGTAATTTTTGTTCTTGGTTTTGTTATTAATATAAATTTACTAATTGATAATATAAATATAATTTAATTTATAAAATGAAGTAAAAACAATTTTGACAAGCAAAAATGATTTTGGAACACTGTTCACACACTAATTGATATGCTGCCCTTATATACAGAAAAGTCGAATAACTGCTCACTATTGGAATGGTTAATATAACCTGATTACCTATTCTGCTCACATAATCTTTTAACGATCGTCACTCTCGGCAAGTGTAGTAACGGATTAGCGGTTGGGGATTAATTGCATGGGATTAAAACTTAACTGTTCACCAGTCTGGGCTGTGAGATGTCAAAAAATCAGTAAGTGAACAAAACTCACAATGATAAAATTCATTTTAGTTCATATAAATTATAATAATTACTGAGAACAAAATATGTATATTCCTGGTCATTTTTCAGGTACAAGAAGGTACATGCATCAAAATATACGTATTTAAAATTAATGATCAATTAAAATATATATTTATACCATAGAAAAATACTATTTCCATTTACATTAAGTTATTACATGACAAACATTCATTTATTTGAAAACTAGGATATTTTTTGTGCAAACTATGCTTTTTAAATTTGATTCGACACTTATGACCTACCGACATAACCAATCTTTCAATAAACTTACCCGCGATCCTTATTCCGGATTTTCGGAATCTTCTGAAGTCCGTCTCCAAATCCGAGTTTTTAACTCGCTTCACTAATCCGTTTTACGGCAGATTCAGCTGAAAATGTTGTGATTTTCAATCGGGTTTTTTCAGCGAACCCTTTTAAGGAAAACGGTAGAAGGTACATGCATATATTTTATATCATTTTATTCGTAAGAAAGTAGAGCGTTCCGGAAACCTAAAAGTATTTCACTCAGTCCACGGAATAATTTTCCGGACAAGAAAAACCGCATGTCGGTCGGTCCAGAAAAAATTTCAGCGGCCCACTATCTCAAAAATTAAAAAACTTTTGTCATCAAACTATATATTTTTGAAAAGAGAATCTCTTCAGCTACTCCGGAAAGTTTAGATTGTCAGAATCAAACCAGTATCAAGCGAGCTATCAACAAATAACCGATCGAGTTTCCGTTTTCATCAGTCGAATTCCGTTTCATCAGTCGAATACGCCGACCCGAATATACGGTAATATGCTGTACTTCTGGGATTCAGATGTGCCTTATTTGATAGAGAAACAACGAAAATTGCACCTCTGTTCTAGTTTGACATGTAGTTTGGCGTCTTATAACCATACATGATTTTGAAGAAAAAAAACGCCCACAAAAAATACTTATTTCAACCCTCACCCACTCAGCTTATGATAGTCTGTGTTTAGTAAAATGACTATCAAGCTCACTATTGGTGATGTAGTGGGTCATGTAACTCCTCAAGGTTCAATACACGGAAACAAAATAACTTGGGCTTAAAAGCCGAGAATTTCTACCTTGTTTTGGATGCCATGTTCCTACGAATTAGGCTACCATCCGCAAATTGTCCGGTAGTCAGTCAGTGAGTGAGTCCATTCGAATCTTTCGTCAGCAAAAATAAGGAGAACCGTTGACATTAGAACCTTGATTTTTTGCATGAATGTGCATTAGGGACTGTTACCAGCAAGTTCTGAGCTGACCGAATTCTGATGAAAATTTGATTTATAATTATTTTTTTATTATTTATTGATGGCTCATCGAGTGCTCTGTCATGCACATCGGGAACCCTTGGCTGTATGTTTCACTGTGACTTTTGAAGGTTCCCTGATACGGCATATCACGTTGGACACATCGGTTCTCGTAAAATCACAGAAGTTAAGCGACTTTGAGCCTGGTCAAGACTTAGATCATGAGTGACCTCGAGCTGTACTGCTGGGCTGATAAGTGTCCAGGGTAGTAGGAACTGAGGGCGATAATAGTTGATGCGCTAATGACTCACCAGCAGTGACATCTGGGAAAGTTAATAGTACCCACTGTCAATTAGAGACTGCTATATAAATTCTCTCACGGTAGCACATAGGGCCCCCAAGTCATCTCTCGAGTACACACTGAAATCATATCAAACCCTACTTCGACTTCGTAGGTCCTGTGATGTTAGTCACACTGCCATGTTTATCAGGTTGTCTATCAAAAACACGACTGGAATGGGTATGGAACCTGGATCGAGTGCTATGATGTGCGATCTAAATTTAATTGCAACCCTGAAAAAAAGGTCAACGAACATGGCGGTGTAGGAATATTGGAGTTTAAGCCCAAGTTATTTTGCTTTCGTGCATTGTCACAACCAATTACATCACCAGTACTTAGTGAGCTTGATAGTCTAGTAAACACAGAATATCATAAGGTAAGCGGATGAGGCTTGAAATCAGCATTTTTCACATTCATGTACTGTTATAAGACGCCAATCGTCTCATAAAGCTAGTCCGACATGCAGCCCCTACAAGAGATTTCGTACTACTTTTTATTGCTATAGAATGTAAGGTCTAACAGGTAAAATCTTCTAGCTGCCAGACTGAAATGTCTGGCAGCCAGAAAACAATACTTTATACGCCATTTTCTCGAACCAAAATAATGAAACCCACCTTTTAAATCACAGACTTGGAATCCATTCTAAACATTCTGTGGGTACTTTACTCGAGCATTATCATACCAACACAGCTTTCCTCAACTCATTTAAACATGTCGGAGAATTTGTCTTCTCGGTTCAGGGAAGCGGTGTTGTGAGAATGCTAAGTAAACATCAAAGGGTTTACTCCCGCCGAAAAGTCGGGCTTTGTTAGGCAGTAGAAAATATCAAAGATCATGCCGTGCGAAGGTGTTAATATCTGAAAACTAAATGTCAATCATTGTCAAAGTGAAAAGACAGAATTTCTTGTGAGAATGTCAGCTAACAGTTCGCACTAGCATCATGTCTAGATGGTATTCCCCTGATAATGATTTACCATCTTGGTTTGGTTAGATTGAGATTGAAACTGATCTTTTAATAATTGGGCAGTCAATGGAGGGAAATTATTCAGTAACTCTTTCATGTGAGATATTGAAGTGCAGAAGAATGGTCAATTGATCCAGAGCCTCGTGGTTGTGCCAAATCTACATTGTATTGGACTACTCAATCTGGGTGAGTGAGTGAGAATCGGCAGGAAAATACATTCATTTTTATATGCCCGCCAAAAGGCGTACGTATTATGTGATGACAGTTTCCGTCCGTCTGTCCGTCCCTCGTGTCCGGTCTATATCTGGGACAGTATTCTATCTACATTTCCAATTTTTGGTGAGTGGATGTCCTAGGGGGGGACGATGTGTTGCATACCAAATGTAGGTCAAAGGTCTCTGTGACCGAAAAATCAGGAAATCATTAAAAATTTATAATTTCTTGTAAGTGGATTCAATAGGAGGAAATGAATTGTCACATACCAAAAATTAGGTCAAGGTCGAAGGTCAAAGGTCAGTGACCCCAAAATCAGGAAAATATTAAAAATAACTTTTTTTGTGTCGTCAGGGGGACCCGATGTGTCACATACCAAAATGTAGGTCATGGTCAAAGGTCAGTGTGACACCCAAATCATGAAATTGTTAAAAATGATGATTTTTTTGTGTCCAATGATATATTAAGGGGAGATGATTTCTCATGTACCAAAATTTAGGTCAATAGTCAAGGTCACTGTGACCCCAGAATCAAACTTTTTTTGTGTCAGTAGATACATTTGGGGGACATTATGCGTTACGTACCAAAAAGTAGTTCAAGACCGAGGTCAAGGTCACTGACCCCCAAAATCATGAAATTGTTAACATGATTTTTTTGTGTCCATAGTAAATCTATGATTTTTATACATTTAGGGAACACAATGTGTCGTGTACCAAAATTTAGGTCAAAGGTCAAGGTCACTGTGACCCCAAAATCAAGAAATCATTAAAAGTCACATTTTCATATGCCTTTCGAAGACGAGGTCGGGTAATGCGATGTTGCATTCTGTCCATTCATCCATTAACATTTGTTGTCCATGCGATATCTCTAGTTTCAAGGGATGGATTGGTACCAAACTTAACTTGCATGGCAAAGAGGAGCCATATTCATTTTGAGATCAATTTGTCAAAGGTCAAGTTCACAATCCCCCAAAACTGAATCAAGTTTAGCTGACTATATATGTTATGTTGGAATATTCAGAGTTGTCTCCGGCACCTTAACTCAAGAACAAAGGTTTACTTCATGACTTTCTTCACATTTTTCTTGCTTCATGAAAATTTTTTCTCGCCTGAAAGGATTATACATTTGAAGGAAAACGACTATTTTCTTGTGTTCGACTATTGTCGATTTTAGTGTGGGGTATGTGAGCTCTCGGCTCTTGTATCAAGGTCACCTAGTTACTAAGAGTTAAACTCATTTTAGACTATCATTCAATATAATATGTGATATATGTTACATTCTCAAAAGCACAAAATCGTTGACCTTTCTCTGGATTGCTAGCTACCAATTGGGATCAAGGCCATTAAACAACCTTGAAATTTGGATCAGTGTAATTCCAGATATACGGGTGTACATTGAAGCCCCCTGGGCTCTTCTTTTTCTAGAGACAACTGACCATTCTGATGTCCACTTCCACTGAAAATATGACATCCACACCTTTGTCAGTTAATCATGCAACTCCATCGACACGACACTCACACTGGGTTTGAATTATTTCAACCTGAACCACCCTCCCCCTTTCCCGATCCCCCCCCCCCCCGCCAACCTCCAACCCAGTGCTGGACCAAGCTGATAAAAATAATTGGCAGCAATAGGATTGATTAGACCTATTTCCATATCGATCCTGGTATTAGCCCAAGACCCCCGTTTCAACAAGAGGGTGATATGTGGGCTGTTCGGCTGATACATGTACCAGAGACGATAGCCCCGTGGGGCTTCCGGGGATTGACCTGGGATGTCGTCGTGCACACCGCAGGTCATGGTAAGAATAGGCCTCAGCTCCTCAGACAGCTTGTCGTAAGAGGTGACTAACTGAGGCACCCATGGGGTTCCTGGCTGTGAAAGGAATAGGACCCCACCTGTGTGGTTCCCGAGTGTGAAAAGGAATAGGACCCAACGTCGTGATTTGATTGAAATATAGTTGAAAGCGACGTTAAATCTTATTCACTCACTCACCCAGAGATGATACAGAAATGGGTATATCATAATCTATTTATCAGTCCTTTATTTGAGTAAATTGTGGGCGAGTTGTGGATCACTCTTCTGAAATGCTTTGAGTGAGATATTGCAGCATTTGCTCTCCTTGTCAGTCGCTCACCAAAAATGCTACTAGGAGAGCTGCCATACTGCTGGGACGAGTGATGAAATATTGCTAACTAAATGCCAACTGCTTTTTAATTTCAGAACAATTTAAAATAATTATGCGTTACCAATATTCCATGGGCTTTACTTCAAGGTGCCTGAAGATATTGCTCTTTGTTACGAAATTGATGGTACCCTCTTGGCTCTACATAACTGTCATGTGATTTTTCGCTTCCCCCGCGGAGATTTAGGTGCTCTGATACCAAGCACATAGCTTGTACCAAACGAAGGCCGTGAAGGTAATGTGTACTACTGACCGTCCGTCTCCTTGGTTTTATACTATCTGATGCAATGTTGAACGGTTTTTACCCATTTGTTGGAGGTTTTAAACTTGACTTCCCTTCGGATTGTTTGACATGGCTATAGAGGAAGAAAAAAATAATAATAAAAAGATTTGAAAAATAAGCTCCCCTCCCTCATCAATTTTTTTTCTCAAAATTGTGCCTGTGAAACTAAGAGATTAGTTTTATTCAGCTTTACTGTCACACAGATAGTAGTCGGTTTCCAAAGCCATGTTTTGCAATGAAATTCCTTCAATTTTAATGTTTGTGCGGGTAATTTTGGAGTATGAATTGACCAATCCTTGACCTGTCTTGTGATGCTGACCCATTGTTAAATTTGATTTGCTGTTTATGTTTGGGACCTCTCCAAACACAAACACTGTCAAACAGCACATAGCCATATGGACAGATGCAGGGACCCTCTGATTCCCAGCTTGTCTTGGAACCTTTGGCGGGGAGGTGTTTAGGGGTACTTCTCTCTGTGTTCTCCGACGCCAAAGAAAAACAGCACACTAATTAGGGCGACAAGAACCCATTGAGGGGATACCTACCCTGGAGCAGGGGCTGGGTGCCAGGGGTTTACCTTTGTCCACCTAGAACAGAGTGGCTCATCAAGTGGCTTAGCTACACCTAAGTGGTTTGATAACTATACGATGTATACAGCATTGAGCTTTTGTCAACAACTGTTAACTTTAGGTTTTCACAGAGAAATGTATGGCTGTGTGGTGTAGTGTGAGAGGACAGCCCAATACCTGGCCAGTGACAAGAGGGGCAGAGACACCGGAGAACAACTGGGGGAAAATGTTGTCTAGTGCCTGGAGCCCTGAAGCTGAAGGTTGTTGTACAAGTCAATACAGCAGTGACAAATCCAATCAGAGCCGAGGCCAAGGAGCATACTTCAGTCTGTGAACAAGACTGGGATGTTAGAGCGCCCCCTGCTGGGCCCTTGTCTCGCCCAGCCCAGCTCTCTCTGTCTGATGGAGCTGTTAAGGCGTGAAGACCCCATTGCCTTTTCTCACCTGTCGTCATCATTCTGTTCGGATAGTAACATCATTCATCCAGGCTCCTCCAATCACTAAACATGTAATTACTTTTAATTTTCCAATGGAGATTCATAGATTCCTTCTTCTAGATTCAGGTATCAGCTTTCATGTTAAAGAGGTCCGGAGAGTGGAGAATATTGTATGACAGTATTCGCGCATGTAGAATACGCTAAAACAGACCAGAAAATTGTGGGACAGATGTAGGGCCAAATGAAAGGGTTAATAAGTAACAGGGATGAAGGAGTTGAAAGTGGTTGGAATTCTGTGAAGACAATGGACCCCCGACCGCAGGAGTTCCACATCCAAGGCGTCCAGTTTTGTTCATCACCCCGACTCCCTGCCTAGCCCCAAGGAGAAAACATCTGACTGGCAATTTTCTTGGCCAGATTTTTTTGATATTCAGTCTTATCTAATTGCTGGGTAATGGAGTTTAAATGACACAGTAGTGGACGGAGACAACAGTCACCATACCCTGCCCAGACAATAGACCATCCCAAAGTATGGGACAGTCGTTCTGTTAGCCAGGGGGCCTGGCAGATCCCACATGGTGATGAATAAAATTCTGCAACTTTGTGTTTCTACATATTGCAATATTTGCACCTCATTTTGGAATTATTAATCGAAAAAATGCTCCAAATCAAAAAAATAAAACATTTACAATGTATAATAAAATATGCCCACACAAAAATTTATTATAGAACCCATGGTGTGGAAAGCGTGACATAGTTGCCACAATGATACCACATTCCATCCTTCTCTCCATCCATCCTCAATGTCAAAGTTCGTTGATAGACTTACTGTCCTTTGCCAAATAAACGTTGTCTACGTCATTGCGCACACCCCAGGTCACAATAAGAATAGAAGTCTGCTCCTCAGACAGGTTGTCTTGAGAGGAGACGAACTGCAGCACCCATGGGGTTCCCGGTTGTGAATAGAAATAGGACCTCTGCATTTTAGCATATATTTTTTATTATATCTGAAAAATAACACATTAATCCAAAGCAAAACTAATGTTTTCGAAGCCACCATATCTGCCGTGATATTATGTGAAAATATTTTTCTGGTTGAAGTGTCCTGTGTTAGATATAGTAAAACATTCATTATTTTTTGTCATATTTATGACTTTTGGAGAAAAAAAAAAATTTTCATGTAGACGATGTTTTTGTCAAATCAGCTAGTCCAACAGCTTTCACTGAATATTTCTAAAACTTTGTACACATATTTAATAGGGTTGGGGATAGTATCCTATTTATGAAAATAAATACTGGTATTGAATTTTGTTGAAATTACTAGGAGTTGAATTCTGATGATTTTATTCATTTATTCCAATACGTATGGTACATGTATATAGACCTTGTGCTGAAAAAAGGTTGAATGAAAATTTTTTCAGGTACAACTTACCATGAATTTGTCTACATTTATATTCGAAAAACAAATTATGATGCTCGTTCTTTATAGTCTCGATCCATTAAACAGAACAAATATCTGCCCTACTTCGCTGAATCTGCCGGCAGAGGTATACCAGTTCTCTGAATGCCCATTTCAGTTTTTCGGTTCTGTTTGTTACCATTTGTGGACAATACGTTCAAGAAATGGGAATAAACTGATTCTTGTTTTAACTGGATTTATAGCTACATGTACACCTATAAATCGAGTAAATAACACAATTTTATTCAACGACCTGATGTTTAGGTGAGTCACTGGTGGCATATGGACATGCATGAAAAGATGTGTGTTAATTGTCCATGTCCACCATAAACCATGTTAACCTTGGCAGATGGGACCTTGTGGTATGTCTGCCCTGTAATCATGATCCTATTAAACACAGCAAGGCTATACCAGTTTACCGGGCCCCTCCCTCTCTCCCATCATTCCACTGACCAGCACTAGCCAGATGGACCTACTGGCCATGACAGTGCTGGACACGGTCACACCTCCATCCTCATAGCTACATTTTGTACATTGGCCCATCCAAAACTGAACCCACCAGGGTCCAGTCCCTCCAAGCCTGGCTTTGAGGGAGGCAGAACTAACCAAAGTGGTGATTTTGTCAGGAGCTCTAGACAATGCATGGTCAAAGCTTCAAATTATTCTGTTACCTCCTCCTCCCCACTCCTTCAGTCTTTGTCTCTGTCCGGTAATACCCCAAGGCATCCATTCTTATCTCATGGGATGTTACAGCAGATATAACATTATTAGCTCAGCTCGTCACATTGGTCCGACATATTAGTAACGGCCATGATCATCATTAATCCACTTATTACTTAACCAGGCAGCTAGTTAATTGTTCTTGGTTATCCCAATTAATCATAAAAGCTGTGTATCATGCTATACTTCACCCCAATCCATTGCTTCTGATCAATATATTCAATGATCAATTACAAACCAAAATTTCAAATTGGATCAAAATGTGAAATGATCAGACTAAATTGATCTCAGAGGTAACTTGTATGTATTTCAGTTTACAATTTTGTAACAAGTTTACAGGGGGGGCTAAATGTTCAGCCTTTTTTTGGCACGATCCTGATTGCAGTGAGTCTGAAAGGTAACTGCCAGGGCTCGTGTTAAAAAAATGTGAATATCTTTGTTCATAACTCCAATGTTGCAGGTATAACCATATTATTGCAGGGTTGTGAATTCACATTAATTATTTAAAAGTGAATAAAAAGATGATTCTCTAAAATATGGACACACATCTTCCACATTGTGTTATAATTCCCATATTTTGTTAATCCTCGGGGAAAATAGATCTAACAAAACTACATTTCTGACAGAATAATCTTTGGACATTGTATTCACAGTTTTCGGTGATTTTATAAAATGTGGATATACATGCATAATTTGTGTCCACAAAACCCTGCTACATGTATATTGTGGTTATGCCATGTTGCATGCATCAAGCAATTATCATCTTACTCTCCACACTACATGTAATTCATAGGAGTGTTTTTGAAGTGTGATCACACCACACTCCTAAATCACACACCTAAAATTGATCTAGGCGAGTGAAAACAGCACTCCTTAGCAACAAGCGGGTGGTTGGGTGAGTTCAGGTTCCTGTTGCTTCAATGCATTTTGCTGAGAATTCGAAGCAACAGGAACTTGATAATGTGATGTCTAGCACTGTAATATCACTTGTCTTCATTGCACCATGTAAGCATCCTGTCTATGTCTTGTGCGCTGTCCTCAGTGTTTTATTGAGTGGATGGAGGGTGTCTGGTTCCATGCTGCTTGAAAGATTTCTTCTTTGAAGTAGCAGGTACACAACTGGGCTGGGTGGTGCTTAGTTGGTTCATTGTGATATAGCTGAAATAATGTTGAAAGCGATGTTAAATTCTATTCACTCACTAACTCACTCCTTAGCAACAACTTCTCTGCATACTAAAAGCCCTCAGGAGTGTGATTTACACACCTAGAATCATAATAGGGGAGTGATTTACACCACTCAAAAATGAAAGACTGATAATTGAGAGATATCTCTCTTTCGTCAACACCACCCCCAGGTAATTTGCCCCAAAAGACACAATTTCGACCTCATGCCTATATTGTGTCCATAATGAATCCATCTTATTTACAAGTTCATCGAACATGTACATTTGTCTGTATATTTTAAACAATCTACATGAAACTTGAAATTTTAAACTGTCTAAATGTTCAATTTGTTTTAGAATTTGCTTCGATGTCTTGAATAAAATAGTCCTCAGAATGTCTTGCGGCGCCTTTCTTTGATTCTTGGGAACAGAATTTTCCATTGAACCTTGATCTGTTAATAGGTGTGAAAGTTGACACACACAGCCGTTGAAGAAACTTTGATAATTTCAATAAATTAAGGCCTATTTTTACGAATTTGCAGAACAGGGTTGGGTTAAGACCGCAGATTGAATTATATCACAGACTGAAATCTGGGAAGTCCTGATGTGTCATTAAGAAGAATTTGAAAGGGGGAAAGTGAGATTGTCGGAGTCTAGTGACAAGATGGTTATCATTTAGATCAGGAAGGATATCGCGGAGATTCTGACAGCTATAATCTGGTTGTTACCTGGCCGCAGACGGCCCAGCACAATACAACAGCCGTGCGCTAGCTTGTTACAATTCATCCCTGCACAACTTACCACAACACTGCTCAAAAAGTTGACCCTGCTTTGACTGGGCCATGAGCTACCCTCTGTTGGCTGCCTGCAGAGATAATTAGAACCCTTGAGCCTGCCCTGGAGGGGCCAGGCCCGCAAGCCCGGGCCGCCTCTAACATCAGTAATTTAAAATGTCCAACCAGTGCAGCTGAAAGGTGGGGGAGCATAAAATCCAATTTGTAGTTTGAACATAAACTATGCGGTTGTCACATTCTGCTTGTCGGTTTGCTTGCTTAATTCAATTTTTCTTTTGTTGTGTTTTACGGCAGTATTTCTGAGTGAATCGTTTCGTGTTGTTTTTATTGCCATCCTTTTCATCAATTTTATCACCCGAGGTTTCAGTCCACTATCATTTGGCCATTATATTTTATCACCTACGTTTTAGTTTTATTTCACTTAAATGCTGTTCCTCCGTGTTTGAAGAGGATTTTATTTCAAGCAGGACACATTTGTTTGTTTAGCGGTTTGTTTTTTGGAGACATTTAGCTGGGGGATATGTACATTGTGTGTGTTTTATTGGATTATTAAGGTTTTGTGTGAACATCTGTCCTGGCCGTCTTCATGGTCTTGTCCCAGTATTGTACACACTGTCACAACCACGATTCCTGGTCTCTATGTAATAAACTTGAGAACCTGTCCACTCTATTGTTCCATGTTGGACACTGTTTGAATATTGAGAACTGAGTATTTGGGAATCATGGTGTGATCCTTTGTCAATTTATGGTCAATAAATGTACCAGTATATATATCTCACAGATCTGTGTTAGAAATTTTGTCCCATAATTTATAGCAAATAAATTTGGAAAAATCTGACACTGTTCCATGCTCTGGCATTGGCAGAAAACCGATTTCTTACAGATTTCAGCCTAGTACAGGCATGGACGAAGTATTGGGGACTACTCTCCCAGCAATTTAGGGGTCCAGGTGTTACTTAGGCCCCAGTTCGCTCTGGAGTCCTAAACGACTGGAGACGCATTCTGGTCAATTCGATGAATAAAATTGCAAAACATCACTGTTTGATATTTTCTTGTATTTTCCGTTGTTTTAATGTGTTGGATTTTGCAAAACTAAACAAGCTTTTGCAAAAAATTTAAGTCTGTCGTATGATCCACATTAACTTTCATTTGCTTCATTCATTGATTTGGGTGCTGTAAAATGTCTGTCCTGGAACTCGCTGGAACAATAACTCTCATTGATCGATACAAGACTAGTTTACTCGTAAGAACGATTTATGGACTGGGACACCTGGAGAATATATGCCACTGTAGGATATGCTTGAGTATATGAATCAGCCTTATAAATCAAGGGGCACCATTGTAATTTCAATGGCTAGTAATAGACAAAATAATATAATTTTTGTTCATCATAACATAAGGAAACTGCATGGATCTACTATTACCTTAAAAAAAAAATGTATGTTACATGTATGTCCAAACTTGCCACAATAGTGACAATTAAGTCATAAAAAGGACTACCATTGTCCATATTAAAATTACCATTGTTTAAGGTTGATTACATCTGTGAAACTACATGTAGTCGGTACATGAAAAGTGACTGACCAGTATGTTTCAGATCTTGAGAAGATGTTACTGTTTTCATGTATACTGACTGGTATGTTGTATAACCTTCTGAGCTGATTTCTCTTTTCTTGGGGTATGTTATTTGACTGGTACATTAACCTTCTGTGATGATTTCTCTTTATTTGGGGTATGTTATTTGACTGGTACGTTAACCTTCTGAGATGATTTCTCTTTACTTGGGGTATGTTATTTGACTGGTACGTTAACCTTCTGTGATGATTTCTCTTTACTTGGGGTATGTTATTTGACTGGTACGTTAACCTTCTGAGATGATTTCTCTTTACTTGGGGTATGTTATTTGACTGGTACATTAACCTTCTGTGATGATTTCTCTTTACTTGGGGTATGTTATTTGACTGGTACGTTAACCTTCTGAGATGATTTCTCTTTACTTGGGGTATGTTATTTGACTGGTACGTTAACCTTCTGAGATCATGATTTCTCTTTACTTGGGGTATGTTATTTGACTGGTACGTTAACCTTCTGTGATGATTTCTCTTTACTTGGGGTATGTTATTTGACTGGTATGTTAACCTTCTGAGATGATTTCTCTTTACTTGGGGTATGTTATTTGACTGGTACGTTAACCTTCTGTGATGATTTCTCTTTTCCAGGGGTATGTTACATGACTGGTATGTTGTATAATCTTCTGTGATGATTTCTCTTTTCTAGGGGGATGCTATGTGTAAGACCTGTTTTTATGAAGCCTTTGAAGAGGAGGTCCATAAGACCATAGTTGACGCTAATCTCTTCACCCCGGGGGACGTGGTGGCTATCGGTGCATCAGGGGGCAAAGGTCAGTGTCAGAAGTTCCTAACTTAATATTCAGTGTTTTTTTTTTTTACTTTAATGATATGACATGAATCAAGTGAATGCATGTATTGAGTGCAGGTAACAAGTTTCTAACCATGATGCTAACTGACAAGCTTTGAATTATGTAGCTTCAGTTTCACTGTTCACATACATTTTCTAACCAGCCTAAATTCAAAACCAACATCACAGATGATCTAATAACAACTGTGACATCAGGGTAAACTTTGACCATTTCTCTACCTGTACAGGTTCTGTTAAACTACGATTGGGGGCCAGAAAGTGATTTTCGAATTTTTCTTAAAATGCTTACATGTAAATGTCAGTGCTTCCTATTAAGAGATTTGTTTAGCCTTGGTTTGACGAGAAATGGTGGATGGATAATACGTTCTTGTACATATGATCATCAAGCCGAAAAATAACCTGCACACAAAGTATACTGGTCAGATACATGTAAATGATGAGAAGTAAGGTAAATCAGGACTAATACTTCAATCACAGGAAGTGAGATTACCCACCATAATATCAGAGGGTGATGGGCAGTGCTTAGTTAGGGTTTGGAAAAAGCAGAAGAGGTAAAATTCACTCCCATGGCATAATCAACATTTGCGGAGTACTTCCCCTGGCGAAGAAGACTGATTTTCCTTCGAAGTAGACTCTCATTTGCAAATTGTCCGGTATTGAGTCAGTCAGTCAGTCAGTCAGTCCATCCGAGGCCTTTCGTCAGCAAAATAAGGAGAACCGCTGATATTAGAACCTTGATTTTTGGCATGAAGGTGCATTAGGGGACTGTTACCAGCAAGTTCTGAGCTGACCTACTTTTGATGAAAATTTCTGGTGATTTTTGATGAAAATCACTGGTGATTCCGACTTGGGCTGTGCCCATCTTAATATAGGCAGGATTTCAACTTGGGGAGGGGGGATTTCCAAGTGTTCAGTGCGCGTCTGAGTCCTAATGCCTGCCCTACTTCGTAGGTCCTGTGACGTTAGTCACACTGCTCATGTCACATTATGCAATGCATATTTGCCATCAATAAGAAGAGCTGTTTTTCAGTCTTTTGAATTTGAATTTTAGGCAGTGATAAGGAGTGATCAGTCTGACTCTTGTTAAATCCTAATTGCTGGTTGATGGTTGATCAAATTTATTAAAAGTTGATAATATTGCACTTTATAATATAAAGTGCAGATACAGGTAATCCATTTATATTTGTTCATTATTTTACTGAATTTAGCGGGAAATCAAACGATGGATTGATATTCGGTCCAAAAAATTTGAGGCGATTGAAATTTAAAAAGGTAATTGAATTATTAGAGGATTTACTGTTCCAGTTAGAACACCGATGAGGCCACACCAATTTTATGTTTTGTTTCATGGGCGGATTTTAATTTTTTTTCAAGATTGGAGGTGATGATAAAAATAAAAATAAAACTGGGCATTTTGCCAAACTAATTTTATTTTGTTAGTCTGCACTCATCTGGCCCTGTTCATAATGTCCAAAGCTGAATGAGTCGATGCAATAGGAACCAACGTCGTGATATGACTGAAATAGTGTTGAAAGCGACGTTAAATCATATTCACTCACTCAATCACTGCAACCAAGTGTCCCAAAAAATAAAATCTGGCTGTGAAACAAAAAATAGGATTGTTGTAGCCTGAAGGTGGAATTTCTGAAGGAAGGAAGAAGTCTGATGATTTGTTTCATAGTTTGTAAACCGTGTGCTAATACATGTTCATGATTGTTCCTCACCCCCAGATTCCACAGTCTTAGCCTATGTGATGAAGCTGCTCAATGAGAGATATACGTATGGTTTAGAGTTAGTACTGCTATCTGTGGATGAAGGTATCACTGGTTACAGAGATGACTCTCTCGAGGTACGTATTATATCTCCATTCTCTTATAAACTTTTAGCCATTGTCATATGTGAAATATACCAAGTTATTTCTATGAGATCTTCCTTTGACTGCTGTCTCAAATTTCACACTGACAAGAACTGATGTATAGTGAAGCCTGGTTAAGCCAACACCTGGGTAAAGCGAAAAACTGTGCACATGTTCATACTGGCCCATACCTGGGTAAACCAACAATGTATGCACATGATCATACTGGCCCATACCTGGGTAAACCAACAATGTGTGCACATGTTCATACTGGCCCATACCTGGGTAAACCAACAATGTGTGCACATGTTCATACTGGCCCATACCTGGGTAAACTAACAATGTGTGCACATGTTCATACTGGCCCACACCTGGGTAAACTAACAACGTGTGCACATGTTCATACTGGCCCACACCTGGGTAAACTAACAACGTGTGCACATGTTCATACTGGCCCACACCTGGGTAAACTAACAACGTGTGCACATGTTCATAATGGCCCATACCTGGGTAAACCAACAATCTGTGCACATGTTCATACTGATCCACACCTGGGTAAACCAACAATCTGTGCACATGTTCATACTGATCCACACCTGGGTAAACCAACAATCTGTGCACATGTTCATACTGATCCACACCTGGGTAAACCAACAATCTGTGCACATGTTCATACTGATCCACACCTGGGTAAACCAACAATCTGTGCACATGTTCATACTGATCCTCACCTGGGTAAACCAACAATCTGTGCACATGTTCATACTGATCCTCACCTGGGTAAACCAACAATCTGTGCACATGTTCATGCTCATCCACACCTGGGTAAACCAACAATCTGTGCACATGTTCATACTCATCCACACCTGGGTAAACCAACAATCTGTGCACATGTTCATACTGATCCACACCTGGGTAAACCAACAATCTGTGCACATGTTTATACTGATCCACACCTGGGTAAACCAACAATCTGTGCACATGTTCATACTGATCCTCACCTGGGTAAACCAACAATCTGTGCACATGTTCATACTGATCCTCATCTGGGTAAACCAACAATCTGTGCACATGTTCATATGGATCCACACCAGGGGAAACCAACAATCTGTGCACATGTTCATACTGATCCACACCTGGGTAGACCAACAATCTGTGCACATGTTCATACTGATACTCACCTGGGTAAACCAACAATCTGTGCACATGTTCATACTGATCCACACCTGGGTAAACCAACAATCTGTGCACATGTTCATACTGATCCACACCTGGGTAAACCAACAATCTGTGCACATGTTCATACTGATCCACACCTGGGTAAACCAACAATCTGTGCACATGTTCATACTGATCCACACCTGGGTAAACCAACAATCTGTGCACATGTTCATACTGGCCCACACCTGGGTAAACTAAACGTGTGCACATGTTCATACTGTGGGTGCACATGTTCATACTGGCCCATACCTGGGTAAACCAACAATCTGTGCACATGTTCATACTGATCCACACCTGGGTAAACCAACAATCTGTGCACATGTTCATACTGATCCACACCTGGGTAAACCAACAATCTGTGCACATGTTCATACTGATCCACACCTGGGTAAACCAACAATCTGTGCACATGTTCATACTGGCCCACACCTGGGTAAACTAAACAGCGTGTGCACATGTTCATACTGGCCCATACCTGGGTAAACCAACAATCTGTGCACATGATCATACTGATCCTCACGTGGGTAAACCAACAATCTGTGCACATGTTCATACTGATCCACACCTGGGTAAACCAACAATCTGTGCACATGTTCATACTGATCCACACCTGGGTAAACCAACAATCTGTGCACATGTTCATACTGATCCACACCTGGGTAAACCAACAATCTGTGCACATGTTCATACTGATCCACACCTGGGTAAACCAACAATCTGTGCACATGTTCATACTGATCCACACCTGGGTAAACCAACAATCTGTGCACATGTTCCTACTGATCCACAGCTGGGTAAACTAACAATCGGTGCACATGTTCATACTGATCCACACCTGGGTAAACCAACAATCTGTGCACATGTTCATACTGATCCACACCTGGGTAAACCAACAATCTGTGCACATGTTCATACTGATCCACACCTGGGTAAACCAACAATCCGTGCACATGTTCATACTGGCCCATACCTGTGTAAACTAGCAATCTGTGCACATGTTCATACTGGCCCATACCTGGGTAAACTAACGTGTGCACATGTTCATACTGGCCCATACCTGGGTAAACCAACAATCTGTGCACATGTTCATACTGATCCACACCTGGGTAAACCAACAATCTGTGCACATGTTCATACTGATCCACACCTGGGTAAACCAACAATCTGTGCACATGTTCATACTGATCCATACCTGGGTAAACCAACAATCTGTGCACATGTTCATACTGATCCACACCTGGGTAAACCAACAATCTCTGCACATGTTCATACTGATTCACACCTGGGTAAACCAACAATCTGTGCACATGTTCATACTGATCCACACCTGGGTAAACCAACAATCTCTGCACATGTTCATACTAATCCACACCTGGGTAAACTAACAATCTGTGCACATGTTCATGCTGATCCACACCTGGGTAAACTAACAATCTGTGCACATGTTCATACTGGCCCACACCTGGGTAAACTAACAACGTGTGCACATGTTCATACTGGCCCATACCTGGGTAAACCAACAATGTGTGCACATGTTCATACTGATCCACACCTGGGTAAACCAACAATCTGTGCACATGTTCATACTGATCCACACCTGGGTAAACCAACAATCTGTGCACATGTTCATACGGATCCACTCCTTGGTAAACCAACAACCAGGCACATGATCAGACCCACCCACACATGGGTAAACCAAAAATGTGTGCACATGTTCATACTGGCCCACACCTGGGTAAACTAACAACGTGTGCACATGTTCATACTGGCCCACACCTGGGTAAACCAACAATCTATACACTTGTTCATACTGATCCACACCTGGGTAAACCAAAATCTGTGCACATGTTCATACTGATCCACACCTGGGTAAACCAACAATCTGCGCACATGTTCATACTGGCCTACACCTGGGTAAACCAACAATCTATACACATGTTCATACTGATTCACACCTGGGTAAACCAACAATCTGTGCACATGTTCATACTGATCCACACCTGGGTAAACTAACAATCTGTGCACATGTTCATACTGGCTCACACCTGGGTAAACTAACAACGTGTGCACATGTTCATACTGGCCCATACCTGGGTAAACCAACAATGTGTGCACATGTTCATACTGATCCACACCTGGGTAAACCAACAATCTGTGCACATGTCCCTACTGATCCACACCTGGGTAAACCAACAATCTGTGCATATGTTCATACGGATCCACTCCTTGGTAAACCAACAACCAGGCACATGGTCAGACCCACCCACACCTGGGTAAACCAAAAATGTGTGCACATGTTCATACTGGCCCACACCTGGGTAAACTAACAACGTGTGCACATGTTCATACTGGCCCACACCTGGGTAAACCAACAATCTATACACATGTTCATACTGATCCACACCTGGGTAAACCAAAATCTGTGCACATGTTCATACTGATCCACACCTGGGTAAACCAACAATCTGCGCACATGTTCATACTGGCCTACACCTGGGTAAACCAACAATCTATACACATGTTCATACTGATTCACACCTGGGTAAACCAGCAATCTGTGCACATGTTCATACTGATCCACACCTAGGTAAACCAACAATCTGTGCACATGTTCATACTGATCCACACCTGGGTAAACCAACAATCTGTGCACATGTTCATACTGGCCCACTCCTTTGTAAACCAACAACCAGGCACATGTTCAGACCCACCCACACCTGGGTAAACCAAAAATGTGTGCACATGTTCATACTGGCCCACACCTGGGTAAACCAACAATCTATACACATGTTCATACTGATCCACACCTGGGTAAACCAACAATCTGTGCACATGTTCATACTGATCCACACCTGGGTAAACCATCAATCTGTACACATGTTCATACTGATCCACACCTGGGTAAACCAACAATATATACACATGTTCATACTGATCCACACCTGGGTAAACCAACAATCTGTGCACATGTTCATACTGGCCCACTCCTTGGTAAACCAACAACCAGGCACTTGGTCTGACCCACCCACACCTAGGTAAACCAAAAATGTGTGCACATGTTCAAACTGGCCCACACCTGGGTAAACCAACAATCTATACACATGTTCATACTGATCCTCACCTGGGTAAGCCAACAACCTGTACACATATTGATACTGACCAATACCTGGGTAAACCAACAACGTTTACACCTGTTCATACTGACCCACACCCGGGTAAACCAACAGCTTGTGCACATGTTCATACTGGTCCACACATTCTGGGTGAACCAACAATCTGTACACCTGTTCATACTGATCCACACCTGGGTAAAGCAACAATCTGTACACATGTTGATACTGGCCTACACCTGGGTAAACCAACACTCATACTGACCCACACATGCGTGAACCAACAATCTGTGCACATGTTCATACTGGCCCACTCCTTGGTAAACTAACAGCCTGTGCACATGTTCATACTGGCCCACACCTGGGTGAACCAACAATCTGTACACCTGTTCATACTGACCCACACCTGGGTAAACCAACACTCCGTACACCTGTACATATGGACCCACACCTGGGTAAACCAACACTCTGTACACCTGTTCATATGAACCTACAGTCCAGGCCTCGAAATTTCAAAAATTTGCGTAACCCAAAAATAGTTCTGGGTCACGATGTTCACGTAACCTATTGTTCGGTTACGTAGGACTAGGTTGCGTAACCCATTGGTTACGTAAACAGGTTAGCCAAAATTTTTCTGGAACTGAAGAAATTGTGTATTATATATTATTATATATATATTATTACAATAAAATACAAAATTGTTTTGAGAGTCCTTGAAACAGCAGCTGACGGCAATATTCTCAAACTGCGATGTAACATGTGCAACTTATTCGTCAGAAAGGGAAATTCAGCAAGAAGCATGCAGGCATGGAATAAAAGGGACGGTGTTGAAAAAAATAAAATGTGAAATGTGTAGAAAGTAAAACAAAAGCAGACAAAACCTTTCTAACGTCATCGTGAAATGACCACTTCTGGAATGTTTTTATGTTCACAGAGTCAATTTTCGCTTTTGAGCCGTTTTGCATATCGAACCTGCGGTCCGGAGGATCCGGAGATGAGAAATTCGATTTCCATCCACTTCCGTGTGCGTGCTGTCCCGCGCTGTAGAATTGACCCACATTTGATTGGATGAATTCAGGCTTTGTATGTTGGGAGTTGTGTCCCCTTGATATTGCATGCTTCCGTTTTTATGCGCCATCAGAATGTCAGTTTATTTCGTTTCGAACCTCCGTGTTTTTATTTCTTTCTGATGCAAAATCACACGTTCATATACTAATTCCATAATAAAAACGTGTATAAACTCCAAAGCATGATTCGAAGATACCATAGAGGAGAAATATAGACCGGTAAGGCAACGATTGATGACTGTCACTGGGCCGGTCGCCCAGACATTTTCAATGGCACTCGTCATATCGTAGCGCAAGTTGATTTTTTACGTAACCGATTATTCGTTCTGCAGAATTTACAACCACGTAACCGACACGTAACCGATCGTTTCGGTTACGCCAAATTTCGAGGGCTGCTTTAGAGTAGGTGTCATATAATGAGACAATTGCAATAAATAGCAGGTACTTTACATGTAGGTAACATTGTGCTTTTTCGCGTCCTGAACAGTTACCTTTGCCATTTCGTTTCATGTGTGACAAACAAATGTTGATTCCAGAAGAACGAAAGTGAAACTAAGACCAGTCTTACATATAAAATGTTCATGTGCCATGATCAGTTTGATGGTAAAGTCTGGAGTTTGATGGCGACCTAGTATGGGGATTTCACATGATGTATGCGAAAGGACACGAAGACATTTTTGGTGTCCATGTTACACGCACCACTTGATTGGATTGAGGCAGTGAAATGTCACTAAATATGCTGACTAAGAATAGGATTAAATATTCTAACAATTTGATCATGTTTTTATTCTATTTGACACTTAAATTAACATGTTATGTGATGAATTTTGCATATAGTTTGATGTCCTCGTTACACGCGCAACTTCATTATTTTATTTTTTTCCCAAATTGTGGAATATTATCTGTTTTCTTTATGTTTTCCGAATCTCTGTATATCAATATTATCCCTGACTTAGTGCAGCCAGGAATTGACATCTTTTCAAAATTGGTTTGCATGTCACACTTTGGTACCCCCATTTCATGGAATGACCCAAATATAATTTCAATCTTCATAAATTAATATCCTATCAATGCTCCCCAATCGTACATGTCGCTATATAGCCTAGGATCTTACGTATTTCAATTGAATTTGGTGCTCTGAGCGCCCATATATGGATATTTAATAGCAATTATGACATCATGGTCGCATCTGGACTCATCCATTTGCAGTCGGGGAGGGGAGATAGGTTAACTGTGGATCATATATCAGTCCATATATTTACCCGGTATTATGGCGCCACAATATCGGGACCGCGGCAACATGAAAAGACACCCCGTCAGCGTGCCGGATATTTCGGCTGAGCCAACCAAAAATTCTTTGTCATCAATGTTTGCTTCAAAGAACTATGAAGCGTTCTCGGGATTGGTTAACACGCGAGTTACTGCAAGTCTGTTAGATCCTACAAGCGACAGTATCCAAATGGGGAGCAGATAGGATTTAATTTTAATTAGATTGATATAATTTCTACCAGTCTCCTCAAAAAACGTGTGAACACACTACATGTATCTTTTAAATGGTCTGCAATGTACATGTAGGATACAATGACAAAGGTGTTAAAACTGTGTGCCTTCATGTACCTATTTTAGAGTTTACTATAATTTAGATGATATATGTTTCCTTGCAATAACTACCACCGTCTTTGATGTGATGAAACTTGAAACTTGAAACTTTATTTTTCACTCTGGTCACTTTACACAGCGACATAAGAGGTAAATATGTACATATTTCTTATGGCATACATTGGTGGATATAACAATGAAAGCAATTTGTTTTTAACGGTATTCTCAATCATTACATATTGTATTATGGTAACATTCAGTGTTATTGGTTAACACATTTCTAATCTAAATTGTTCATATTTACACTTCTTTTGATATAATATTTATTGAAATAATATAAAATTCATATATACATTGATTACTCTGTTCCATTATTAATTTCCTAGAGCATCCATTTTCTGGTGGAGAATTAGTAGTCTATTCACAAAAATATACATATTAAGAGAGGTAGTAACAATTGCTATTGTATATACACATTTTATATAGAACTAGCCTCTTATAAAACATATTTTACACCATAAATTTGGAGTTTTGATGGAGCTTAATAAAATACATGTATATACTAGCAAGTGCATGCAGCGATAACATACGCATTTAATTTGAGGGTAGAAACAATAAAGATAATTAATCATAAGTATTTAAAAAACATGCATGAATAGAATCATTGTCTAAATATATATCTAACTGTCTTATTTTCTTGGGAACGCCTTTAAGATACAACATATAAAGAGGGCGA
Organism: Hanleya hanleyi; assembly: GCA_036873755.1. Classification (NCBI taxonomy): domain Eukaryota; kingdom Metazoa; phylum Mollusca; class Polyplacophora; order Lepidopleurida; family Hanleyidae; genus Hanleya; species Hanleya hanleyi. The sequence goes on from JAVTVY010015356.1 coordinate 41,503, forward strand.
GCTTTTTCAGGGTATTGTAGTTTGAGCTGTTTAGTAGTTCTCTGTATTTGATTTCACTGTGGTGTGATATATAATACTTTGGTATATATTTGTTTCTTTCTACTGTGAAGGATATACATTCGAAGATATAATGATATTCGTTGCCTATAGATGCACTGTTACAGAGATTACATTTCCTCTCAGTGCGTTCAATATTTGTCCATCTACCTGTTTCAATTGGAAGCCGGTGATTACACAGTCTGAATTTCGCCATAGTGTAAGAGAATCTAGGCGGTAAGATTGTGAGGTAAGTTTCTAAAGATATATTGTCTTTGTAAAGCAAGTAATTAACACCTTTTGATGATCTCGATACTTCACTAAGCCAGTGTTGTAGGTATTGATCCGTTTGTCTCAATTTGATTTGTTTATTTAACCAGTTTGGATTTTCGATCTTCTGTTCAAGCCATATATTGTTAAATCCTAATGCTTGTAGAGATTTTTGAACATAATCTAACCATTTGCACTTAATTTCTCCGTGAATAAAACCATTGTATAGATATTTGTATATTTTGCTTGATAGTTTGTTTTCTCCTTGTAGTAGACGTGCCCAAAAATTTATAGTTCTTCGTTGTATAGTTAGAGATAGTGGGTACCTGCCAAGGTCACCATACAACATAAAATGAGGCGTACATTTCCTGAGATGCAAAATTCTTTTCATGAAATCAGTATGAAGCCTTTCTATCAGGGCGATTTGTTCATACCCCCAGACTTCACATCCATAAAGTAGGAGTGGTAAAACTTTTGGTCAAATAATGAGAGTTGGAAATCAATAGGTAGATCTAAATTTCTTATCCGTCTATACAATAGGTACAAGGCCTTTTCAGCTCTAGCAACAATGTCCTTTTTTGCACTTGAAAATGAACCGGTTCGGCTGAAAATTATTCCTAGATACTTATAATTATCAGTTACTTGTAGTTTGATGCCCTGTATGAAAAAATCTACATTGCACTTCCTACTGCCGAAAACGATAATGTTACTTTTTTCTATATTTATTTGCAGTTTCCAAATTTCACAGTATACAGAAAATTCATCAAGGGCCTGTTGTAATCCTTCCGCAGTATCAGAAAATATGACAGTGTCATCGGCATATAGCAATGCAATAATTTCGATCGAGAGTATTAAGAAGGGGTCATTATTCTCCAGGCGGATACCCTGGGATTTGCTCAGCAAAAAATCATCTAAATCATTCAAGAATAACGAAAAGAGTAACGGTGACAAGTTCTCTCCTTGTCGGACACCGTTTTGGCACATGAAGTATGGAGAGGTTTGGTTATTGTGCATTACACACGACTTAATGTTATCATACATATTAACAATAATTTGAAATATTTTTCCGGTGATTCCATGGTTGATTATCTTTTTCCATAAGCCTACTCTCCAAACACTATCGAAAGCCTTCTGAAAATCAATGAAGGCACAATACAGTTTCTTTTTCTTTGCCTTTAAATAGTCTATTAATGAGTTTAGAATGAACATGTTATCTATCGTTGAGTAACCTTTTCTAAACCCACTTTGATTTTCATTCAATAAATTATTTGTTTCTAGATATTCAGTCAGGCGATCATTGAGTATTGATGTGAAAAGTTTTCCCATGCAGCTTAGTATAGTTATTGGGCGGTAATTTTCAGGAGCTTTCTGATGTCCTTTGTTTTGGTAAATCGGCTTGATTATACCAGTTATCCACGATTCGGGCAAGAAGCCGGTGTCTAATACAAGATTAAATAACTTATTATATGTTGGGAGAAAAATATCAATTGTTGACTTAATGTATTCGTTTGAGATATCATCTATGCCGGGTGATTTATTATTTTTAAGATGTTTTGTCGCGTTTAAAATTTCCGAGTCAGTAATAGGTGTATTTAGAGGAGTATTATCTATATTTAATGTAGGATCATCAGCCGGTGAGTGGGGATCATCATTCGCATTAATCTCTTTGAAATATTCGTATAGTGTTTCTAGATCAATTTTAGTATTATCATTGTGATTATTTTCTTTTGTTATACTGTTGAGTAGTTTCCAGTATTCTTTTGGGCTTTTGGAACGCAGATTTCTTATTTTCTTTCTGGCATTTCTTTTGAAATCGCTAATAGATGTATTCATTGTGCGTTTGTAGTCTTTACTATTCTCTATCATATTCCGTTTATGTTGTTCTGATTTCCATCTTCCATCGTCTTTTTGCCAGGTGATATTTTTTTCTTGCATTCTTGCAAGTGTTATTGAACCAAGGTTTATTGGACGTTTTTTTATACTTCCCTACTGATCGAGGTTTAAAACTGGAACTTGCGCTCGATAAGAAGATTGAGGCTACCTTGTTCGTTATGTCGTTGATATTGTTTTGTGTAACGTTTTCAGGAAGTAGATCGTTTAAGTAAATTGATAGATATTCTAATTGGTCAACATCAATATTATTGACAAAATCTTCTTTGTTTTCATTTTTCCATTGATAAGATACTCTCTCGGCATTTAAGTTATCATTGATGTAGTAAATTTCGTCGTCTGTTTGGTTATTTTCAGCGGATAGGTTTGTATTACATGTGTTTTCGGTTGAGTTTGGTGGACTGAGTGTCAAACAAATGGGGTTGTGTAGGTCTGAGTAAAGGGGGTCAAATGCTAATACTTCAAAGTCGGAAACCAAATGTATTGAAGGTATATTTCCAATTGCGTAGTCTATAGTGGAAATATTGTTAAAAGTAAGTTTTCCGACTCCTTTGTCTTTGCCGACTCTACCATTTAGTATAACAAGACTATTCAGTTTACATGATCTCAATAATGTTCTGCCATAACTTTTTACTTGTCCTTTGTCTTGGCTAGTCCTCCTTAAAGGGAGACCCAAATCTAATATTCTGTTAATGTCATTCAAATCATTGGAAGTTTCTTGATCTAAATCATATAAATTGAGTACAAAATCATCTAGTTCAAAAAAATCATCCTCTTCCTTAGTTCTACTATTAAAATCCCCCAGTAAGAAGATGTAATCGGTATTTGTACATTTTTCAGTAATTTCATCTTGGAGATCTTCAAGTAAGTCAGGATCAGAATAGGACGATGATGCTGGTGGTATGTAGACAGATCCAAAATGAATATCTTTGTCTAAGTTGAGATAGTTCGCGGATAGTTTGAACCATTGAATATATTCACATTCTAGAGGGTAGAAATGAATGTATGGGAATAATGATTCTCTAACAAATATTCCCATTCCACCTGATTTACGAGCTACATTTTGTTTTCGATGAGCGGGAGTGAAACGATAACCAGGAATTTGTTCAATAATATCATATTCATCCAACTTGGTTTCGGAACAACATACTATGTCATAATTCGAGACAAGGTGGACGTTTCGTCCCCGATGCCCGCCCCCTGCACGGACCTATTGGTATTTGATATATGTTGGCATTGTGGGAAGTTGATGCTGGGTCGACATCGGGCCTTACAGACTAGTCTTTTGTGTTAAATGTCGTCATTTTCATCTGACGACGATACAGCTCACCAATCCCCAGTGTACGAGTTGTTACAGCGAAACAGCTCACCAATTACCAATATACGAGTTGTTAGAGCATTTCCATCATAGCTCTCTAGATTTGTATCTTATACCGCTTATGCCGGTGCTAGGGGCCGTGTGGTCATGTCCTCCAAGTTGCCACATGAACAGGTACAACAAGAGCGTATGATCGTTAGATTCTTGGTGTGTGCTTTGGAATAGGTTAACCAGAAGACTATACCGTGAAGTCATGTGGCTCTGTCATACCGTGAAGTCATGTGGCTCTGTCAGTATGTCGGTACCTCTTCCCACTTCCCTTATATGCGTTGTAATCCAGACTGTTGTTGGTCAATATTAAAGTAAAACTGTACAAATCTGTTATCCAGGCTGGTATTGGTCAACATTAATGTAAAACTGTACGAATCAGTTATCCAGGCTTTTGTTGGTCAATATTAAGGTAAAGCTTCACAATTCAGTTATCCAGGCTGATGTCGATGAATATTAATGTAAAACTGTACAAATCAGTTATCCAGGCTAGTAACGGTCAATATTAATGTGAAAGTGTACACATCAGTTATCCACGCTGTTCTTGGTCAATATTAAGGTAAAACGTTGCAAATCAGTTATCCAGGCTGGTATCGGTCAATATTAAGGTACAATTTTACAAGTCAGTTATACACGCTGGTATCGGTGAATATTAATGTGAAAGTGTAAAAATCAGTTATCCAGGCTCTTGTTGGTCAATATCAATGTAAAACTATACAAATCAGTTATCCGGGCTGTTATTGGTCAATATCAATGTAAAACTGTACAAACCAGTTATCAAGTCTGTTGTTGGTAAATATTATTGTAAAACTGTACAAATCAGTTATCTAGACTGTTATCGGTCAACATTGATGTAAAACTGTACAAATCTGTTATCTAGGCTGTTATCGGTCAATATTAATGTAAAACTGATCACTACTTGTTATCCAGGCTGGTATCGGTCAATATCAATGTAAAACTGTACAAATCAGTTAACCAGGCTGGTATCGGTCAATATTACTGTGAAAGTGTACAAATCAGTTATCCAGGCTCTTGTTGGTCAATATTTATGTAAACCTGTACAAATCAGTTATCCAGACTGTTGTTGGTCAATATTAAGGTAAAACTTTACAAATCAGTCCTTTTGAATTTGGCGCTAATACTGTTATATGGAATATGGAATAGGTCTTTGGATTATGGACGCGGAGATTCTTTAATGGACGACGGCTGAATTATGAATGACGGACTAAACGCTCGTAATCCACGCTAGTATCGGTCAATATTAATGTGAAAAGGCACAAATCAGTTACCCAGGCTGTCGTTGGTCAATATCAAAGTAAAACTATACAAATCAGTTATCCAGGGCTGTTATCGGTCAATATCAATGTAAAACTGTACAAATCTGTTATCCAGGCTGTTGTCGGTAAATATTATTGTGAAACTGTACAAATCACTTATCTAGGCTGTTATCGGTCAACATTAATGTAAAATTGTACAATTCTGTTATCCAGGCTGTTATCGGTCAATGTTAATGTAAAACTGATCAATACTTGTTATCCAGGCTGTTATCGGTCAATATTAATGTAAAACTGTAAAATATGTTATCCAGGCTGGTATCGGTCAACATTAATGTAAAACTGTACAAATCAGTCATCTAGGCTCGTATTGGTTAATATTATTGTAATTATATTATCCATTTACTATCATTTATTGTAGGGGTGATTATAATTACAACACATATAAGGGAAGTGGGAAGATGTGCCGACATACTGACTGCGTCACATGACTTCACAGAATAGTCTTCTGGTAAACCTATTCTAAAGCACATATCAAGAATCTAACGATTCGTGATATGTGTTGTATCTCAAAAACGCTTTTATTGTACCTGTTCATGTGGCAACTTGGGTGATATGACCACACGGCCCCTAGCACCGGCATAAGCGGCATTTGTGGGATTACATTCTAAAAATATGTGTATCTTTTTTATTGAATTCTGCTGACAGGGTCGAAAAACTTTGATTCTCTAATTATTCCTTTTAAATGGCGCTTTTATACGGAGATATATTTTTATAGTTATCATGGTATGAGGAATATTTTTGTATGTAATATTGGTCATCAAATACATTGCATACTCGATTATCACGACACCTGTAGTTTTACAAGGAACCATGCTAACCAGGTTTACAAGGAACCATGCTGACCAGTGTTACAAGGAACCGTGCTGACCAGTGTTACAAGGAACCGTGCTCACCAGTGTTTCAAGGAACCATGCTGACCAGTGTTACAAGAAACCGTGCTGACCAGTGTTACAAGGAACCATGCTGACCAGTGTTACAAGGAACCATGCTGACCAGTGTCACAAGGAACCATACTGACCAGTGTTACAAGGAACCATGCTGATCAGTGTTACAAGGAACCATACTGACCAGTGTTACAAGGAACGATGCTGACCAGTGTTTCATCCACTCAAGAGGGCCTACGTGTAAGAAAGAAGTTATATCATACCTTACGTGGTGTTTCGAGACTGGGCTGATAAGGACACGTTTGTATGGAAGGATGACAGATGAAGAACCAACTTCAGGCAGCCGCTGTTTGAGTATGTTTGTATAATACTCGAGTCACACAAAGATACACTTGTATCTACCCCGATTATCACATCATCAACTTTTCTGGAGCTTTACGCGACGAGAGATGGAACTGTTAAACAGGCTAGCCAGTCTGTTCATCTTCCCAGTGCATGCCCAAGTCTGACAATCTAACCGCTGGAAAATTAACGGTTATTCCCGTTATTTCCCTTGATTTCGGATCAACAAATAATGTCAGGTCATACCCGTCTATCTTCCGTCACGCGTCTGTAAAAGGGGAGGAGTCCGTTACACATCCAGAAAATTATACATCAAACTGTACCACACGCTGAATGGGAGGTGTGTTATGTTTTGTGTGTGAAAAACATATTATTCAGAGAAGTTTGATACTAAATATATCCGACCTGTGGCCATGCACAGAGAGATTTTTTTCGGTAGAATATATACCAATAACAGTATGCTGATGTTTAGTGTGACAGGCACACCGATTCTTCAAACGCCAATTCATACCGTCGGTCAAAAATTGAAATGCTGCTTTGGTGTGGATTTCCATAACCACCGATTTGTCAATGGGTATGGAGCCATATTGTCTAGGCTCTCCAAAAGTCAAGGTAAATTTTAAATCTTCGATAGAGTGTTTACCTTGACAATTTTCAAAGCTACAACACAGTATCGCTTACACAGGATATAGTTCGTGTATGCGGATATGTGGTTTTATTCAACTATTTAAGTGATATACTATTGTCGTGTTCCAGTAGATTTGTTGAAGATTTCCACTGATTTATCCACTGATTATAGCATTTATTTACATCCAGATCTGTTGTTGACCGACTGTAGAGCTTGTAGTCTTACCGCGAACATGAGGTTGGTCGATCGATATTTCAGTAACCTTGTTCAGTCGGGTTCAGCGTTTGCCGCAGTGTTCCGTTCTCTTCAAATGGGCTCTTTATCAGATGATATTTTTTCCTAGACTCCTAGCTATATCATATTATTTCGTGTGAGTCGAGGATGCATGCCCTTTTTAAATAAATTATTTGGAAGCTGCATGAAAACCTGCACAATTCTGTCATGTTCTCTCTATTTGAATTGAGATTTTTTGTTGTCAAATTCACATTTGTCTCGAGTTAAATATCTTGGAGTTGAATATCATGGAGTGGAAAATCTTGGTGTTGAAAATCTTTTAACCCAGGACAGCTGGCATATTTTCTTGTCATATCTGCCAAATTATACATTATTCTAAGCGTAATGACAATTTCTGTGAATACTTGAAAAATATAGTTCATATGTATTAAATTATGTTAGTTATCACCAGTTCCAAATATTCTCCTGTGTTAATAGGTCAAAGTGAAATTATACGAACCAGTAGTTGATAAGCTGAAGTTTCGGGTCACTGCACAGACAGGCGCGCATTTCAGGTTTTATAGCGATGCAGAAGAGATCAGAACTAAAGTATGTCCATTTTAATTAGTCGTCTACTTTGGAGCTTGTCAAAAATCAATAGTTAACCCTGTAACAATTTTCTTTTTTGCAGCGTGTATAACAAACTGAATTCTACAAAATGACTACCATTTCTCTGTGATATCGATAATATATCATGCTTGAACTAACTTTTTAATTCTCTCCATATAAAACGCCAGTACAGTTGTTTATGTACCGGGCCTCAATTCCATAGGGAGACGTAAATGTATTCATGCTCACTAGCACAAAGGTCATTGATGCCGAATACAGTAATAACAGGCGGTTCGTGGAAGAGTCAAATGATAAACCGCGCACACCTCTATGACCATACACGGCATTGTTGACCTTTGTACTATGCAACACGAATACATTATGACGTCTCCTTATGTCCCGGTGCATCTAACAACTGTACTGGAGTTTTATATGGAGAGAATTACAAAGTTATTTGAAGCGTGATATGTTATCGATATCATGGAGAAATTGTAGTCATTTTGTAGAATTCTGTTTGTTCTACACGATGCAAAAAAGAAAATGTATGCAGAGTTAACTGCTCATTATTGAAAAGTTCCGAAGTAGACAGACTATAGATGTTCATACTTTGCAAGTTTATGAAAACCCATCCTTCAATTTTTGTAGCCTCGTAATCACCCCGGAGATTCAGTTCCCCATCCCTTGTGTGCTTTGGCATGACATTCCATCCCATGGAGCATGTTTTCCATCCTGTGGAGCAAAACATGGCCGAAAGTACACGTTTCACGGGGTCTCCAGACAGAGTGAAAGATACCGATGAACAAGGGTGGGGATAGGTGGATAATCATGTAGCCTATCAGGGGCCTATTTAATCATAGAAGAGATATGATCACAATTCCCTCTCTGTCAAGATTCCGTTTTCCGTAAATAAGCTACACAGTTCAAGCTGTTGTGGGTATTTTGACAGACAAGCCCGCATTATACCCTCAATTGGAGTCATTTTTATCACATGGTCCGTCCGTTTTCAATGAAATATACGGCCAATGTTACTATTATACACATCTGTTGTTGTAAAGTCAGTTAAACTGGCTAGAGAACCGCTGATGAACTCGGCTGAGCTAATTGTATTGTGGTAGTCCATACCACGGGGCACGACAAGCCATCCCTTGGAGCAAGAAAAATAGATAAATTCCTCTAAATTTGAAAAATAGTCTGAAATTGAATTTTATACTCAAAGTATGTGGAAAATGTATACGAGTTAGTAAGTGAACGTAACTAGCTGCAACATCAATGGGCGCCATAACGAGAGTCGATGATATATTTTGGTGAAACGTTGTGCATTACAGATAATAAAACCTCATTTGTAGGACGTTCATGAAATAAGTACCTGGGTGTAAAACTCCGCTTTTCCTTGGGGTGACGTGGCCGATCACAAGGTTAAACTGTCGGTCCTATGATACTCTAAACACTGTTTAGACAGTACAGCTAATTTGTCATATAGTAAAAGATATTACTCTTATTTATAATCGTACATTGTGTATGATGAAACGAATTAATAGAACGATTGGCAAGGAGAGTTTGCGTGGGGTGGGTGGGTGGGGGGGGGGGGTGGCGGTGTTGATAACAATCGAGACAGACACTCTGAACATGTGTTTGTATTAATTACACGCGATCAAGCCGTCCTTTGACCAACGTTGACCTGTCACGTGCATGCTGTCTGGAAGATAGTTATTATTCCATATATACATCAAATTCCAGTACCTTTTCCGATTAGTTTATACAAACTACAAGGCAAAAATTCCGTAACAATCAAGTTGGATAAACCATTGTTTATTCATTATAGTGTGTCTCAGTTAACATACATATAGGTGACGATATGGATACTGAGTCTGCCATTTCTTCTTATGGCTGCCATAATACAGAGCAAGCAAGTGAACGGCGTCCTTTACCGATGAAACATTACAAATGGTGATATTGTTGAATTTACAATATAAAATGAAGCTTTTAATAAATCCGTTATTTGTTCCGTGACAGTATTAGGTCAAGAACAAAAGTATTCTGTTTTGGTGAACACCCTGTCAGGTCTAAACGATAACAGAAAAAAACGTGACAGAAAAACGGATGTGATGTCAAGGATTAACAATCAAATATTTATTTACAGTACTAAAATTATATACAAATTATGTAAGGTTAATACAACAAATAAATGAGAAATACAGTCTTTCGTTTTTGAAAATAGCTGGAGTGCTGTTAATCACACTCCTAAAGTTTGAAAAATTATTTTAAGGAGTGTGATATCACACTCCTCCAGGTTACAACTTAGTGAAGCTTACAATTGGCGAGTGCTATTGTTCACACTCCTGAGCTAATTTTCAGGAGTGTGATCACACTCACACTCCTCAAAAACGAATGACTGGAAATATAGTCTTACTGTTCAATGCTATACCGGTGTAAATTTCACAGTCCGTACTGACGTGCACAAATCTCTCCAAGTCCATGCCGAATTCCCTTCTCGATGACTGAATGTTAAGCTATTTATATCCTATGCGTCATTCGAGACAATTCTACAAAATCAAGAAGCTTCTACAATATACAGTATTCCCGTATGATCTGGCCCAGATACAATTACAACAGTTTCGAGAACACTCCATGAATATAACACCACATAACAGAACGTAAACAAGCTTACGTAGCTCTATTATTCGAGAAACGTCTAATAGTAAACTACAATGTGCAGACGGTTAATCCGGGTCTGTTCGTGTCCGCCATTTGCAATGTTAGTCAATATTTACTTGGGATTAAATCTATTACGACTTTGACGTAATACACCCCGCGAACGTCTAATAATAGACTACAATTCCATGACAACCCCTAAAACATGGCAGTGTGTATGACGTCACAGGACCTACGAAGTATGATTTAAGTGTGTATTCGAGAGATTACTTGGGGGCCCTATATGTGCTACTGTGAGAGAATTTATTTAGCAGTCTCTAATTGACAGTGGGTACTATTAACTTTCCCAGATGTCACCGCTGGTGGGTCATTAGCGTAGCAAATATTATCGCCCTCCGTTCCTATTACCATGGACACTGATCAGCCCAGCAGTACAGCACGAGGTCACCCATCCAAGTCTTGACCGGGCTCAAAATCCTCTAACTTCGGTCATTTTCCGAGAACCGGTGTGTCCAACGTGATATGCCGTATCAGGGAACTTTCAAAAGTCAAAGTGAAACATACAGCCAAGGATTCCCATGGGCATGAGAGTGCACTCGCTGAGCCATCAATAAATAATAAAAAGTAATTATAAATCAATTTTTCATCAGAATTCGGTCAGCTCAGAACTTGCTGGTAAAAATGCCCTAATGCACGTTCATGCCAAAAACCAAGGTTCTAGTGGCAACGGTTCTCCTTATTTTGTCGACGAAAGGTTTCGGATGGACTCACTCACTGACTCACTACAGGACAATTTGGAGATGGTGGCCTACTTCGTAGGAAAAGTGGTGCGGTGACTCGGTGTTTCGTTCATTTTATGCTCTTGTTTATTACTGTTGTATGCTCTGTAGTAGCGAATTGTCTAGAGAGGCGATGTCACACAATCTCGAGGAGATAGTGCACGGTCTCAAGGCAATATTGCACCATCTTGAGCGCAGTGGTGCCCCGTTAGCGCGCGGCGAAACACTGTAGCTAAGGACATATATCGCGCTCCAACATTTGACAGCTGAATGAGTTTCGGTAACTTCATCGCGAAGTTCTGGGATTACTGTGCCCCAACTCTTCTTGAAACGACCAACATTGTGTAGGAAAAAAATGTTACGGTACTCAATTACATGATACAAACCAGTCTGCAAACTCCGAATAGGTTCGGTACCGGTACCGCAAATTATTGATCTACGGTATACATGTCCATGTCATATTTTTTACTGTTATCGGACGTGGATCATAGGTTTGCAAAGTCCTTCCTCTGTTATCTTTGGTAATATAGAAACATATGATATGGACATCGTAAGAAAACGCTCTTTCAATACTGTCTGTCTCGAGCTGAAAAATCCTGATGTCACACCCAACAGCACACAAAGTGACGAGTGCGTTGACCCGAGATACTAAAAAAATTATGATGGGTCTACGGTAACGTCCGCAATTTATGTTATGTGTACAAATGATATTCCTAGTCCGGCCTGTTGGTGGTTGATCGGGCCAAAAAATCCATTAGTGAATGAAACGCTGAAGTCATTTCGTTTTCAATTCTTTAACATCGAAATTCAGGAATCGCAATGTTAATGATTTTAATTCTTTCAAGTTTTTCTTGCTCCAAGGGATGGCTTGTCGTGCTCCGTGGTATGGACTACCGCAATACAATTCGTTCAGCTGAGTTCATCAGCGGTTCTCTAGGCAGTTTAACTGACTTTACAACAACAGATATGTACACTAGTAAACTTGGCAGTATATTTCATTGAAAACGGACGGGCCATGTGATAAAAATGACTCCAATTGGGGGTATAATGCGGGCTTGTCTGTCAAAATACCCACAACAGCTCCAGCTGTGTAGCTTATTTACGGAGAACGGAATCTTGACAGAGAGGGAATTGTAATCATATCTCTTCTATGATTAAATAGGCCCCTGATAGGCCACATGATTATCCACCTATCTCCGCCCTAGTTCATCAGTATCTTTCACTCTGTCTGGAGACCCCGTAAAACGTGTACTTTCGGCCATGTTTTGCTCCACAGGATGGAAAACATGCTCCACGGGATGGAATGTCATGCCAAAGCACACAAGGGATGGAGAACTGAATCTCCGGGGTGATGCTAATAATACATCAGTTATTTCTGTCTGTGAGAATATTACTTTTTGTTGCCACTTTACTTTGGATGTTCTTCTAGTGGGTGAAGTGAAAGATGTCCTCAGTGTAGAGAAGATAAAAGCAGTGGAACAAGAAATGATAGCAAAGTTATCATCACCGTATTTCTGTATTGTGTATGCTCACATCACACAATTTGATATTGATCAGGAGAGGATGATTACAGTAAGATACAAATGGTAAGTCTATGAATAGTCAGAATGTCTAAAGAAAAACAGCTGCATTCTTGGCTTTGCAGCAGGCTCATCATCCAAGTGTAAAGTATGCACAGGGACTATCACAGGCGATTAGCTGCATGATCATCTGTCATTAACATTCAAGGCCTGGCAGTCCAACAATTATGACTGCTTCTAATATTATCAAGCACAGTAGGTTAGCTGCAGAAGCTTGGTATAGTTTCTACAATGACGATGTCCATCTGTCTGTCTATACATCCCAGTTTTTTTAGGACTGGTTAAGGTCAACATTAAAGTTTTGGATTTTTCGTCCTCAGCCCTCTATCTCATGAAGAGTACATGCCTGATCTCCGCCCCCCCCCCCCTCCCCTTCTTTAACCTTGAAACAATCTGGTAGCTTGCAGCATTCACTTCCCCACTCCAGGGGTATGCTTCCCCATCTCAAAGGGGTACTGAGCCCCTCTCCCCAACCTCTATCTCATCTACTAAGCCTTAAACCACCCACAACCCATTATTCTGGGAGCTTGCATCATGTTATACTTATTGAATCACTCTTAAGAGCTCGATATACAGGCGGAATCACACGTGTTTTTACTTACAAGCCTTGACAATTTTAAACTGGAAGTAATTACTCGTATTCCTGATAAAAATAAAATAATCAAACATAGTATTGAAATACATTTCAAGTTAAATATTTGAATCATGTATCACATAAAATAATTATGCACTTTTTATGATGTACTAGCTATATGTGCAAATATATATGGTAAAAATTATTTTCCCATTTATTCACTCAAAGCCCAAAATGCAAGCAGAATTTAGATGACAACCAACAGGTGTGCCTGAACCCGGGATGTGTAGATAACAGCACCAGTGGTCAATTTGCTGCCAATATCCAGTACGACATTCCTGTGACTTTGTCCGACCACACAGGATCTCTCCTCAACTGTCGGCTGAACAATTCAGTGGCAGAAGAAATGATTGGTTTCCAGGTTTGTGTATTGTGATCGATAGATAGAATTCATTTTACCAAGTTGAATGTGGCCTTATTCATTCTGTCAATCCATGAATTCACATCAGTGTTAGACATATACATATACTAAAATACGTGGAACCATATGGTTCTGCTTCATTGAATGTTTGTGTAGAAAATTTGAAGTGAAAGCTAGTATGAAAATGAAAGCATTGGCTGAATAGATTATATAAACTGTTAAGTCTGTGTTAACAATCATTGCTACATGTACACATCCTGATCTACTATATACAGTCGTTTGTGTGAGTTCTCTTCACTTATGTCAATTATAAACTTAAAACTGTCAATACGAGAGAAGCGTACAGAGAAAATAAGTATTGCTTATTATAGATGGCACAGTTTAAAATACATTTAAAAGTAACAAAAAAAGTTGATGAAATAATCTCTGTTCAACATCATCTGATAGATATTGAAGGGTGTCTGTGCAGAATTCTTTAGCTGAGGCTTGAAAACCTTTGCTTTCCATCTTCAAAAGAATTTATACAAGTATATGAATGTGTTCTTACTCTGAAAGTTGGAACTCTGGTCTCTTCAAAGAATTGGGTATACTTCAACTGTAGTTTCAGTAAACGCCTTCTTGTAAGAAACATTGCTAGTTTCAAATATATTTGAACTGCTTTTATCATATTTTGTAGGCGTCTGATTTCCTGCTGGTTGGTGATGACCAAAAGACACAGTGCAAATGGAAATTTCTGTTGGAACGATGTAAAGTATATGTGAAGGTGAAATATTTTAATTTACCTACTTCTGCAAGTGTTAAAAAACTTTCTCAGTCAGTAGCCTGTGGCTGTATATATAATTGGTATTGGATGTTTATTGCATTAAACTGCTGATATTAAGGTTAACTTATTTTAATTTCTGCAGATGTGTATTCATCGGTAAAATATATTGATCTAAATACCTCAAAATGAACAAATCATGGCCATCTGTTAAAGGAGAAGGCTCTTTAACATCATATTGCTTCAGGAATTTGCACCAGGTGTTCCACGGAGATAATCCATGTGATATGATAATTTGGGTATGTTTGCTTTGCGAAACGTGGCCATACGGCGCCACCATATTTGTACATGAAAGTGAGGCACTATTATGCTGTGACGTTGTTCTTGTTCCATGCGACATAACGGAGGTGACGTCATTAGTAGCGTCACATGTTCTTCACAACACGTTACTTCCTCTCAGCTGGGATGTCATTCTTCCTCAACTCTGATATAATTATACCCCAACTCTGATGTCTCTAATGCAGCGCCCTACAGTTGGTTAGCGTGAAATAAAAGCTCTGACACAAAATGGATTATTCTCACAAAACTAGTCAATTCACAAAGAAATTTTCAAGGAGGAGATGTGAAGCGGGAAAAACGTTCAGGCGAGTTCTGCTTTAACTAAGTGAAGGCTAAGTGAAAGCAGTTTTTCTTTGAAAGACTGCTTTTATAATGGGAAGATGTTTTATTATATGTTTTATGATGGGATGATGTTTCTTTTCTGTTTATCCAGCTACAAAGAAGTAAGACAGGTGAAAGAATCTTCTACAGAGTTCTATCATGCACATTGGCAGACCCACAAGAGGTGCAGAGGCACATGGAACGCTTTTGAATGTATCTGGTTATTGATTCTATAGCAATATCCTGACAAAACACATGCAAATTAAATGTTGTAACATTATGTTGACAATCTGTGATAGAGAGTATTGGTGATATTTTTCCTCTGAATATAAACCTGAAATATATGCCTCCATCAGATCGCAGTGTATAAACCTAGATAGAAGATGGGTAATATTAGTTCGTTCTTTATGATTTATCAGACAATTACAACAAATATTGACATGTGTACATGTAGTTTCTTAGTTGATTACAGTCTGTAACAAAATCGAACAATTGTGATATTATTTGCTAAATTCTGATGCTATTCAAATAAACTTATCAGAGTCAATCTACTTTGCTTCAAAATCAGTTGCTACTTATCTGATTCTTGGAATGACACAAGAATATATTTTCAGCAATACAATCAAAGTTGTATTTCATGGGACATATACTACTTGAAGTAGTCTGGTTTCACTCTTCTCAGTAATAGCCACCATACCACCATGAATATTTCATGACTTCAAACTCGGAGTGTAAATCAAATAAAGAAAATATTAATTTTCTTTTAATTTACAGCTTGGTCTGTGATAATAATGTTACAAAAGATAATGAATTGTTCTAAGTTTTTTGTCTGTGCATATTAGCTTTAGGTATTCAGGTATTATTTAACACTGGTATAAGCATCTGTGTTTACACATGTTGTTCTCTCGAATATCCTGTTTAATATCTGTGATAATATAAAAATTGCTAAATTGAAGAGAAATTAATGATCCAGTGATATTCTTCATTCTTGATGAAAGATCTATATCTCTGTAGTTCATTGAACTGTAAATTGTCAGGTTATTATACACATTGAATGTTCTAGTCTTATGTAATTTTACTGTTGACTTTGTGAATTTCAAATTCGTAGTTGTACTCCTTGGAAGTTATGCGATTAGCAGATCTAATATTATTTTAGGAGAACATGAACACAGTTAAAAATATTGCCTGTTGAGCTGAGACCTTTTCTGTTCCAGTGTTTAACCTATTATATTTAAAGACAGTTTGAAAGTAGCAAATCATAATATTACTGACTGTTATTGTCATTTGAATTGAAGTGATACTGCTTTTAATTGAATAGCTCGCGCCCTGAGATAGAGCAGTCTCCTGAAACCTTTGTGTTATTAGATAAAAATATTACCTCCTACGGTTGTATAATATCATATGTGGTTTATTAAAGTTTACTATGTCATTGTGAACCAAACAAAATAGTTCAGATTTCTTGTATCCACTTTCAGCTAATCAACCAGAAACTTTATCATCACCTGATGATAAATTGTATATTATTCATAGGAGATGTAGAGGTAGGAGTGCTGGTTGTGGAAAGTGTCATCTTATCCATGTCAAAAAAAACAAAAGAAAAGATTATAGGGCCTAGTATTTTTTTTTTCACCCGAGATCGGGACAGCGAGTCTTTAACATGGATTTTGACAGACCAAAGAATGACAAATTTGCTGTAAAAATCAAACTACATTTATTTGAAGTCTAATATTTCAGTATGTATTGCAAAATGTAGTTCGCTAATAGAAACTGTAATTCAGAATTGAAATCGTTTGTATGTCAAAATATATCAGCAAAAACACTAATTAGTCCCATTCACTAAAGATCATTGGCGAGAGAGCCCAACAGTTCAGAAGTTATTTCGAAGTCCGCGTTCCTCTGTTTGTCAAGACATAATCCATTGGCCATCATGGCGATATTCTTTCGCACAGTCGATCCTTTAAATTCGTCCGAGGATTTCGTCCGTCAAAAGCGTACGAATTCCGTGGAGTTCCGTTGGTTTCAACAACGAAACTTTTTCAGTATTAAACTGAGTACCCGGAAGAAGAGAATTGTTGATATGCATAATACTTGTCAAATCTAACAGAACGTTTTTGTTAACAATGATGATCATCGCTGATGGATAAGAGACGATTTCACAGATGTCTCATAGTTGTATAGTTATATAGGTCCACGACAGGTTGCAGTCCACATGTAGTTGTATAAAAATTTAATACCAGTGTATTAGATTACTAATCTAGACGAGGAACTCGTTCAATTTTCAGCCATTTCCAGATTCAATCAATCTTCTAGACCGGTAATACATGTTTCACGTCTTCCAACGTCTACTCCTTAAAATGGACACTGGGAAGCTTATTAATTTCCAAGGTCATTGACAACGGATGTATACAAAGTTTCTTAGTTCCCTAGGTCATTAACAACGGATGCAAATTCCTCGCTACAGTTAATCCTCATAGAAGTCTCTCTTTTCAGTTTCCGCCTTTGCCGTCTTGGAGAGGATGTATTACTCGGTGGTGCACTGATTGGTGGCAATTTAACGGCCCCATCGCCTCGCCGAGAATGGCGGGCAAAGCGATCGTAATATTCCATTTGATTAGACCTATGTCCAGGTAAATCCGAATCTCTTTTTAGTATTGGTTTTAAATTTCCCATCCCAGATTCATGTAGAGATTTTGTCCTATGTCCAATTCTTGGAACGAATCTCTCGCGAACATCGTCGTACCCGGCCATTGCTACTGATGGGGCGCCAAGATTGAAGCCAACATGTCTTCTGGACAACTGGTCTAGGGGTCCTTCCGATAGGACGGTTACTGCTTTGAGATGGTCTAGATCGTCCAAGTCCAAGTCCAGTGCTTGTGGTTCTCTTCGTTTGTACAATAATACTGTGGGTTTGCGTACTGGCCTGTCCGGAGAAAAGTCATCAATAGATATTCGGTTACCAGGATTATTCTTTGGATAGGCATTATGGGTTAATTTAAGAATTGCCCCATCTGTTTTTTTAGGAGCAACTGGTAAGATATCCTGAAGATCCCAGGCCTCCTCGTCACTGTCATCTATAAGATTTGTGTCGAGGTCTTCTTCAGACATGGGATGATCTGAATCACTTAAACAGCTTTCATTTTCATGTTTAAGTGGTCTTGAATTAGTCGTGTTTTCTACTATATGTTTCGGTATAACGGCCTTTGATACAGATTTTTCATATTTGCTTTGTTCAGGATTGATATTTGTTATCCTTCTCTTTTCCAAACTCGGAGGTTCAGAGATGAGATGATTTGAATCACTTAAACAGCTTTCCTTATCATGTTTAAGTGGTCTTGTGTTAGTAGGTTTTGCTGCTATATGTTCCGGTATAACGGCCTTTGATACAGATTTGTCACACTTTGTTTGTTCAGGACTGATGTTTGTCACCCTTCTCCTTTCCAAACTCCGGGCTTTACAGTCTTTTCGGTTCTGAGTGGCTGATCTTTCCTTAGCTTCTTTTCTTGATTTGATCGCGTAAGCTCTTCGTTGCAGATTTGGCGGAGCCAGACCATAATCCCTGTTGTAGTCCTCGTCCAAGCCACCGCCATGGCGGCGGCCAGGTAAATTATACCTTTGTGCCATGACACCTTTCTGGTTATAAAATCGTTTGTCCTCGCACATCATTCCAGGTATTGTATTAACGGACGGTATTCGTAATCATTCACACCATTGTTACACGACGTAAACTCCACTTGACCACACATTTTCTTACGCAAATCCATTAGTTTGGAAAGGAAAGTCGAATATGCACTCTCACTCCTCGTGCCTTGCGCTTAGAAATGGGCCTGTCTGTATAGATATTTTGTCGTTGGTTACTTTCATTGTCAAAATGTGTTTACAGTTTACTGGTTCAGGTATTTTTCTTTGAAGGGCTAAAACGTTGACGTATCTGTGTCCACTCAATGCAATCGCTGTCGACTTTTATATCCAAGCCAGTGAGCGCACTGCAACTTTTCATATCCTTTTACAAACAGCATAATGATATTTGATTCTCTTATATTGAGTTGATAGACGAGTTGGATTAATAATATTGGAGTACCGTTAACCTATTGACATACAGCCATTTATGCCTGTAAACACTGTAAAGGCAACCCGATTCTTTCATTATTTGTTCGGCAGCGCCCTATATATTTCACTATCAGAGCATTTGAGTAATCACAATTGATTTGAAAAACACTTTCATTGAACGTCAACGTCGTCTATCAATCACACCTGTACGCATACCCTGCTATATACATTACAACGATCATATTTTGAGCTCATATT